>JAVYIG010014167.1:0-43093 GCA_035222895.1 Strongylocentrotus droebachiensis
CCTTTTAGCTCTCCTCTTTTCCTTTTCCTTCCTTCTCTCTTTTGTTTAGCGGGAACGGGGGGGGGGGGGGGGGCAGGCTAGGGCCTTTTGCCCCCCCCCCGATCCACAACTTGTTAGCGGGAAAATTGCAACTGATATCCCCCTTCTTTCCTTTTCTTCTTCCTCTTTTGTCCTTCCTCTTTTGTCCTTCCTCTTTTTCTTTTTTCTTTCCGGCCTTTCCTTCCTTCTCTTTTATTTTTTGATTGGGGGGGGGGGGGGGGAGGCAACATTCTGGGAGGCAAGTCCTTTTGCCCCCCCCCCCCTGATCTCCTTCTTCTCTCTTTTTTTTTCTTCTTCCTCTTCTTTTTTCCCCTTTCTCTCCTCTTTCCCTTTCCCTTCTTTTCCTTCTCTCTCTCTCCTTTTTTTTTTTTTTTTTTTTGTTTGCGGGGGGGGGGGGGGGCAAGGCCCGCTCGGCCCCCCCCTGGATCCGCGCCTGAAACGTCCCTCTCTCATTTAAAATTAATGAATATTGCATGGTACATAAAGGGAACTGTCATTACAAATATAACATAATCAAACTAAATATTAAATAGTAGAAATAGAAAAAAATACAAGAGAAACTATCCCTATGTCATTGACAGGATCAAATAAATTCAATAAAACATCAGATATGAAAAAACATGTATATCGTTTAATGAATAACTTTTCATTTATTATACAAAACCATACACATAACATTTTATACATGATGAATAAATGTTCATAGTACCATCCTCTCAGAGAATTGCATTTTAGTGATATGATACTACCTGAAATGTAGGTACAACAAATACAAAAAGTATCATTCTTCATTCATCAATGAACAAATAACGCCGATCAGTTGGCTTCTTGCAACAGAAACTTGCAATAAATTCCTACTGATAAATTTGCTACTGATATTTGCAATCTATTGCAACTCAACTATCTTGCAAACATAACACTTCAAACATAAAAACATCTAAATAATACGGCAAACATTTTAATTAAAGTTTTCTGAAAATTAACGTTAACAAATCGAGTGGACACTTTTCACCAATCGCAGACTCATATCGCCGATCTAGGAGACACATATCGCCGGTGCAATGCGGCGATATGTGTCTCTAAGATATGGAAAGCCGTTGGGGACTTTATTCACATGCCCCAGACGTATAGAACGTGACACACGTCTGCTAAATTGACCAATCACCGTCTGTTATTTAGCAGACGTGTGCAAGGTGTTATAGCACACGCCTGCTAGTTTATTAGCACACGTGTGCCCTTTTCCAGACGGGTGCGCAGAACGCTCGTAATTTGATTTTAAAGGCAACCAATCAAGTCCGCTGTTACAAAGATGCTCAGCTCAGTACGTACGGGGCCTGCTCGCTATTACAAAACTGCTCAGGTCAGTACATATTGGATGGGGGACACACCCACGGCCAGGCACGGATCCAGGGGGAGGGCCGAAGGGTTCTCCCCTCCCCCGCCAAAAGAGAGAGAGAGAGAGAGAGCTAGAGAGAGAAGGAACAAAAGGGAAGGGGAAAGAGGAGAGAAAGGAAAGAAAGAAGAGGAAGAAGAAAATAAAAGAGGGGAAAAAAGAGATCGGCGGGGGGGGGGGGACTGAGGGCCTTGCCTTCGAGGCTGTTGCCCCCCCCCCCCCAAAAAAAAAAAAGAAGGAAGGAAAGGGAAATAAAAAAGGAGAAGAGGAAACAAAGGGAAGGGGGGAAAGAAAGAAGAAAAGTAATGAAGGGAGATATCAGTTATGATTTTCTCGCCAACAATTTGTTGATCCTCGGGGGGGGGGGGCGGACAAAAATTAAAGAGAGTAGGAAGGGAAAAGGAAAGATGAGAGCTAAAAGGGAACAAAAAATGAAAAGAAGAAAAGATAACAGGTGAAAAAAAAGGGAGGGGGTCAGATGCAATTAATCCAGCCACATGTGGTTCGGGTAGGGGGTGAAAGGCCTTTGCCTCCCCCAGCAAACTTTAAAAAGAGAGAAGGAAGGGAAGGGGGAGGGAAAGAGATGAGAAAGGGAAAGAGAAAAAAAGGGGAAGAAAAGGTAGGGGAGATCAGTTGCGATTTTTCCCGCCAACAAGGTGTGGATCAGGAAGAAAAAATGGAAAGAGGGAAAAGATATGCTTTTGCGCTCATCTCGCCTCCCCCAAACGAGACCAAGCGCCATATGTACGCCACTAGACACCACTGGCGTACTAATTAGAAGGGGGCAGCCTCCCCCTTAAGTGGTTCATTTTTAATTCGATTTCAGTGATTTACAAATGTTGTAAAATGACATAATTTTTTAGTAAATTATACTGTTTTATGAGTTTGTTGGAAAATGACGAATTCCCAAAGTTACAGTCAGGCGAGAAATATACTTATTTAGAGGTCTGCACGTCAAGGGTCGCGCTCGGTGGGGTCACTCCCCCACAGAGGGTGACACGTATGACCGTTACCACAATTGCAAATAACCCCCTTTTGCGGTCAATTTCAAGGACATTTTGTGAATTTTAACCCCCTTTTTTACGTCAAAACAAGGACAAAATCGTACTTTGGAATACCCCTATTTATAAGATTGTAAGGACACTTTCGCAAATTTACCCCTATTGTACCATATTTCAAGAACTAGACTCGGCTCCGAGAATTTTTCTTCCCGGTTTTCTCTTTTCCCTTTTCCTGACCCCTATTTATCAATTTCGAGGCCACCTGTGCACTCCTATTTTCTTTATTTCGAGGAATATTTTTTCCGCGGACATTGCTTGAGATTGACCCCTTTTTCCGCGATTTTGGTAACGGTCATGCGGTCCGGAAGTCACATTGAGTGACCCCACCGGGGGCTCGCGGAACATAAATTGGCGTGGAGTCTAGGGGCGGAGCCCCCGGAAGCTCAGGGGCAATGGGCATTCATTACGTTTAGATGAGCATATTTTGATACCTTATTAATGACACGGGTAGGTCACTAATTGGCGTGGGGTCCAGGCAGGCGCGGATCCAGGATTTCTTAGGGAGGGGGGGGGGCCAAATTTGAAATTATGCGAGCCAAATATTGGTACGTAATGGTGACCAGCAGTGACGTAATGCGAGGGGGTGGATACAGGGAGGGGCGAGTTTCCCCTCCCTCCTCCGTGAAACGCGGAAGCTTGACGTTTTATTCAAATATTAGAGAAAGAAGACAATTCGTTGTACCGTTCTCGAAAATAATCCCCGTCTGAATTCAGTTCCCCCCCCCCCCTCCTGCGCGAAGCGCGGAAACGTTGACGTTTCATGAAATTATTAGAGAAAGAAGACGATTCGCTGTACCGTTCTCGAATCTTAATCCTTGTCTGAATTCAGTCCCCCTCCCTCCCCCTCCTGCGCGAAGCGCGGATTCTTTGACGTTTCATGAAATAAATAGGGAAAGAAGATGATTCGCTGTACCGTTCTCGACTCTTAATCCTCGTCCTAATTCAGTCCCCCCCCTCCCCCTCCCGCTCAAAGTGCGGAAGCTTTTTACGTTTCATTAAATCATTAGAGAAAGAAGACGATTCGTTGTACCGTTCTCTACTCTTAATCCTCGTCTGAATTCAGTTTCTCCCCTCCCGCGCGAAGCGCGGAAGCTTTGACGTTTCATTAAATTATTAGAGAGAGGGGGGAGGGGTGGGAGCTCGAAGCTCTCGATCCCCGCCGTTCCTCGGGCCATGACATGTGGGAATTTCAAGAATCATTATTTTCCAACAAACGCATAAAAAAGTATAATTTACTAGAAAGTGAGGAAAAATCTCCGAAATTATGTCATTTCAGCATTATTTGTAATCCACTGTTATGGAATTAGAAAAAAACCACGTTTGAATTTGATTTCCCACAAGCACCCCCCCCTATCAGTACGCCAGTATCTCCTCTTTTCCTTTTTTCTTTCCCTTTCCTCCCTTCTCTCTTATTTTTTTTATTGGGGGGGGGGAGCAACAGCCTGGGAGGCAAGGCCCTTTCGCCCCCCGATCTCCTTCCCCCATTTCTTTTCTTCTTCCTCTTCTTTCTTTCTCTTTCTCTCCTCTTTCCCTTTCCCTTCTTTTCCTTTCTTCTCTCTTTTTTTGTGGGAGGGGGGGGGGCATAGCCCGCTCGGCCCCCTCCCTCTGGATCCGCGCCTGGGTCCAGGGGCTGAGCCCCAGGAAACTCAGGGGCTATCGGGGCATTCATTACGTTCAGATGAGCATATTTGTTATACCCCGGAAACTCAGGGATTTTTAGGCATTTAATAAAGGTCAGATAAGCATTCAGGGGCACGCCTTAGGGCCCTTGGTGGGGTAAAGGGGGTGGAGCCTCCGGAAAGTCAGGGGTTTTAGGCATTTAATTACGGTCAGTTGATCATATTTTGAGACCTCATTATTTTGTGACACTGGCAGGTCACAATTTATTTTTGTCTCTTTCTCCCTACTTTTCCTGAATATACTTTTTCAAAATAGTGGAGGACCCATGCCCCGAGCCCCGCCGTTCCGCGAGCCTTGACATGACATGTTCTAAATAAGCATACTTCTCGCCTGACTGTAACTTTGGGAATTCGTCATTTTCCAACAAACTCATAAAACAGTATAATTTATTAAAAATGATGTCATTTCACAACATTTGTAAATCACTGAAATCGAATTAGAAATAAACCTCAATTTATTCTTGTTTGGGGGAGTACGCCATTAGTGTCCAGTGGCGTATCTGGCGCTTGGTCTCGCTTGGGGGGGGGGGGGCGATAGGAGCGCAAAAGCATATCTTTTCCCCCTTTTCTTTTCTTGTTCCTCTTTATTTTATTTCACTTTCTCTCTACTTTCCCTTCCCCGACCTGCCTTCTCTATCTCTCTCTCTCTCTCTTTTTTTGCTGAGGGGGGAGGGAAGGCAAGGGCCTTTCGGCCCCTCCCCCGATCCCCTTCTTTGACCCCTTTTCTTATCTTCTTTTTCTTCTTTCTTTTCTTTCTCTCCTCTTTCCCTTATTTTCTCTCTCCTTTTTTGTCGGGGGGGGGGGCAAGGCCCTTCGCCCCCCGCATTAGATCCACGCCTGGTAGCACACACTTTAGCAGTCATGTAAAACAAACACTTGCAAACCATTTCTTTTTTGTAATCTGAGATCTGTGTACTATTATCTAGATCTGTTAAGAATAAATCATTGTCAAAATCATTCCATAAACTGGGGTAAATAGGCCACCTTTATGACCAACATCGTATTATTATAATTTGATTGCAGGGACCTTAGGGAGAACAGCATAAATACTGATGAGGCTACCCTGGGTAAACAAGACAGTATTATTATCATTATTATTATTATTATTATTATTGCACATATCTTAATAATATTCAAATATTAAAAACAAACAAAGAACAGAAGTATAAAGAAGAAAAAAAATAATACAAAACGTACAAATGAAGATACTACCATCCAACCCCCCCCCTCCCCCATCATCAATTATTATTTCCAATCAGCGTTAAACGAAAACGTATAGTAATGTTAATATATATTTAAGCGTACGTAATATATAAACACTATCAATTATTTCAAATATTATAGAACTCAAACAGTAAATCATATTGGGATTGCATTACCCCTTTGTACGCTACATGACGCGAAAACCTCCAAGGCCCGAGAGTGTTCAAGCCCCCTATCCCCCCCAACAAGGCACAATTTTAAAGTGCCCCCTCCCCCTCCCCCCCCCCCCGCCCCTCTCCGAGCAGTAACTAGGCTTGTAGTCCGGTCAGCTCCGTTTGGGGAGTAAGGAAAGTTTCATGAAATCAAGACTGTGGATAAATCAAGTTAGGCTAAGTAATATGATTACTAGTATCCTGAGGTGTTGAGAATTCCGATGTCATGAATAAACGAAAGTCACGGTCTTGAAAATTTTCATTGGCTAAAATTGTATAGTTTCTGGGTGCCTGGAGATGGTACTAAGTCCTAATAAAAGCTCCGTTCACATTTGCCTTCCGGTCACAAAATCGTATCTTATTTAGCTAAAAATCTTGAAAATCTAACTTCCTTACTTATTTGGAAAATATATCGTGCAATATTGTATATTTACGAAAAGCTTGAATGTGGTATATAACCTAAAGGCTAAATCCACTTCAAAACAATTCGTTTTCAATAGATGCAGAAAACAAAAGAAGCAGATTAAAAAAAATGATTAAAATCGGATAACTAATAAGGAAGTTATGATTTTTTTTTTAAATATGAAAAACTATGGAACAATGGAAATCACTACACCAATTTGGTTATCAGTTTGTAACACCATTGCCGCACTATTTATTAATTGCTTTATATATTTTTATCCCATTCATTTCCCTCTTTATCCCAAAAACCTGATTTCCCCATGCCTTTGCCCAGGTTATATGATTTGTAACGTATTGCGTGCATGACATTTCACAAGATCTTTTATAAACTTTGAAGAATTGACATTATTTTCAGAATATTGTATATTCATAATTATTGACTTTTATCTAAATAAATTTTCAAAATTCACATTTTTCATGATTTAACTGAATTTGTTTTACTCTATAATAGATTATTAGTGCATCCGCACACAAAAACATATTATTATCAATATGACTTGGATACTGGTGTTAAGAAATGAGATTCTCAGGGGAAAAGTGAGAAATTTATATTACCAATAGAAAGAAAACAATAAGAGGATAGCGAGGCAATGACGTCAGGCGCGGATCCAGGGGGGCCGAGCGGGCCTTGCCCCCCCCCCCCCTCCCCCCCGCAAAAGAGAGAGAGAGAGAGAGAGAAGGAAAAGAAGGGAAAGAGGAGAGAAAGGGAAAGAAAGAAGAGGAAGAAGAAAAGAAAAAGGGGTGTGTGAGAGATCGGGGGCCGAAAGGGCCTTGCCTCCCAGGCTGTTTCCCCCTCCCCCCCCCCCTCTAAAAAAGAGAGAGAGAAGGAAGGAAAAGGGAAAGAGGAGAGCTAAACGGAAACAAAAATGAGGAAGAAGAAAAGAAAAGGGTGAAAAGAAGGGAAGATCAGTTGCTGTTAATCCCGCCAACAACGTGCAGAGCGAGGTGGGGGCCGAAAGGCCCTTGCATGCCCCCCCCCCCCGTCAACCTAAAAGAGAGAAAGGTAAAGAGGAGAGAAATGGAAAGAAAAAAAAATAGAAAGAAGAAAGGTATATAGGGGAGATCAGTTGCGATATTTTTCCCCGCCAGCAAGGTGTAATGGAGGAGGGGGGGGGGGGGGGGGGGGGCACTAGTGTAATGATAGGGGGTGGGGGCGGCTTGGGGGAAATAAAATTCAAACGTGGTTAATTTCTAATTCCACAACGGTGGTTTACAAATAATGCTTAAATGACATAAGTTTTTCCGAGATTTGTCCTCACTTTTTAGTGAATTACCTATACTTTTGTATGCGTTTGTTGGAAAATGACAAATTCCGAAATTTACAGCCAGGCAAGAAATATGCTTCTTGAGATGCCAACATGTCAGGGCCCGCGGAACGGCGGGGATCGGGAGCCTCGAGCTCCCCCACCCCCCCCCCCCCCACACACACACTTAAAGAAAGAAAGAGGGCAAGAAAGAAAGAATGGTTAACTGCCAGTGGCACAAAATAAAGAGGTATCAAAATATCAAAATATGCTCATCTGACCGTGATTAAATGCCTATAAAACCCCTAGGCTTTCGGGGGCTCTGCCCCCTGGATTCCACATAGGGCCATAAGGCGGGCCCTTAGATGCTCATCTGACGGTAATTTATTTCCTTAAACCCCTGAGCTTCCGAGGGCTGGGGTGGGGCGGTGGGAGCGGTCCTCCCTAAAACGCTGGCCCAAAAAACAAAAACAAAAAAATAAGAGAGAGGAGAGAAAAGGAAGAGGACGTAGGAAGAAAAAGGAGCAGACAAAGAAGATTTTTGAAGGATTAAAATAAGAGTTGAGAACGGTACAACGAATCGTCTTCTTACTCTAATAATTTAATAAAACGTCAAAGCTTCCGCGCTTCGTAGAGGAGGGAGCGGGAAGCTCACCCCTCCCTGTACACACTAAGAAAAAATGGTGCAACTATGCACCTTTAGGGGTTCAAACCGATGCAACAATAGCAGCACCTTTAGGGGTTAAATCCTGCACCCTTTTTAAAGGTGCGATCCTGCACCCTTCAAAAGGGTGCCAGATTGAACCTTTTTGGGGAAATGTTAGTACCCTTTATGGTTCAATCCTGCACCTTTAGGGGTGCAAACCGATGCAACAATAGCAGCACCTTAAAGGGAGGCTTTACTACTGCAGCTAGAAGGGATTAGACCACCCAGAGAGCCATCGAGGTCACTGTGACAGGTGGCTATCTCATTAACTCAGCTCTCATTTAACATAAGAAAAAGAGGATCATGGGGGACCAACAGGCACCGATTTGGGAAGTTTTCTATATAGAGGGAGCAAGTAGCTACAAGTAGGACAGTGTGCCTTTAAGGGGTTAAATCCTGCACCCTTTAGGAGGGTGCCAGAATGCACCTTTTAGGAGACATGTTAGTACCCTTAATGGTTCAATCCTGCTCCTTTAGGGGTGCAAACCGATGCAATAGCAGCACCTTAAGAGGTTCAATCCTGCACCCTTTAAAAGGTGCAATCCTGCACCCATCATTGAGGAATACTCGTGAAATTTGCTCGTACACAAATACGTATTAAACATGTATGATGTTTCTTGGTTAGTAATCATATAATCAATATATATATTGCTAAAACGTGAATGTAATTGTAACATGATCAGACAAAATAATCTATTGGTTGATGATTGCCGAAGGAAAATACAAATCACAAAATTGATGTGCATTGTCATAATTTGATTAACAAATAATATGATAAATGTATTGTTATGTGAACACGTGGAAAGTAATCATGAATATGCATGCAATATGCAAACTTTTATTTTGCACCTTTTTGGGTCGTTAGGGTTCATTTTTGTGGGAAGGGTGCAAAATCTTATATTGCACCCTATTTTGAACCCCTTTTCCTTCAATAGGGTTCATTTTTATGAAAAGGGTGCAAACTCTTATTTTGCACCCTTTTTTGCACCCTTTTTTCTTAGAGTGTACCCACTCCCTATTACGTCACGTCATAATTTCAATAATTTGGTCCCCCCCCCCTAAGAAATCCTGGATCCGCGCCTGAATGACGTCACAGACTCATGAGTGAGTTGCCAATTTGTGTTGAGATTTTCAAATTAAGTTGTTCATGTCATTAATAAGTTGTTCATGTCATTAAAAATTCAAAACTTTCTTATTAGTTAGCCACATGGCCCCGAATATATGTAGAAAATACTGAAAACGTACATTTCTGAACAAATAAAGAAAAAAAGGAGTGCTCCAATAATGTACGCGACCCATCATTATCCTCTCAGATTTAGAAAGAATAATACTAACTTGAACATAGAAATATGTTGTATTCCTCCAGCACACAACACATACATAATCTCAGGTGTAAATATCGTTTTAGGAAAACGGGCTTATCAATCAATACTGCAATCTGCTTGTGATTCACCTATAATTATTGCACTATTATTATGCTTCGACTAGCCATATGACATATAACATAGAAATATAAAGGAATAATCATAAACTATATCCAAGAACCCACTATTATTATTATTATTATTATATACAAGACAAGAAATATAGACTAAAAAATATTGATTGTCTCTAAGAAATTTGATAACTTCCACTTATGCAATATACAGCAATACATGTTGTATTATAAGCCAATCAACATCCAAACATCAACCTTTAAATACAATTAGGCCTATGGAATATTATGAGCAAGTTCATTCGATTGAAAACTACCAAATAATAATGGTCAGACAATCCCTTGTGCCAAGCAAATGCTAACTCTTCACAGTGTTTCCAACTTCTAATCTGAGCTCTTAATTTAAGCAAACATGCCTCCTATCACTAATCCCCCTGTCCTAGCCCAATGGAGCGTGTTGCTCAACAACACATGACAGAAAGGGGGAGAAAGAGAGAGTGTGTGTGTGTTCCCCTACCACGAGTGAGGGTTGACCTCTGTACAGATTGACACAAGAGAGATAAGGGAGAGATGGAAGAGGGGGAGAGAAATACTCTGTTGTTCCAACACTATGTATCTACACTGGGTCATACACATTATCACAATGGCACTGTTGCATAGTATATCACCTAATTTGCAATTATAGTAGGTTCTGAATGATAGATTGTAAATCTGGAAACTACCATTCATGATATTAGACATACCTTTTCTTTATCAACCCTAGACTAGCTTTATAGTATTTACATACTCCAATACTAGGTTGAGGATAAACGTTTATATAGCAGTTAGGTACTTCGTTTATAATTTGACATACTATTCTTTGCATCAGAAAGTTCCAACCTCAATAGAAGTACTCTTACAATTCTTTTCTGACATAGAAATCAAAGTCAATACTTTTAAAAACGGTAAGAGTACCACGTGCGTCGATCACCACGTGCCCGGCACATTTTTGCTTGTCTGCGCTGCATGCACACCCTGTCCAAACACACACATACAAGGTATCTGATTGGTCGATCAATTCCAGACGCATGCGCAGTAAACAGCATCCGTCTGGAAAAGGGCACACGTGTGCTAATAAACTAGCAGACGTGTGCTATAACACCTTGCACACGTCTGCTATATAACAGGCGGTGATTGGTCAATTAGCAGACGTCTGCCTGTTATTTAGCAGACGTGTGTCGCGTTCTATACGTCTGGGGCATGTGAATAAAGTCCCCAACGGCTTTCCATACTAAGACGCACATCGCCTGGCGATATGCGTCTGTACAGACGTGATTTCGATAAGACACATAACGCCACGACACCGGACACCGGCCGGAAATTCCCAAAATGTCTGTTTTTACTCGCCGTACGGGCCATGGAGTATATATGTGAAAGACCCATAAGCGGGAGATCGAATTGGTTTGTTAAAAAAGACGTTTTTTTTTTTCTTTTGAAATGGATTTCTATATCAAATTCACGATTATTTTCCTGCTCAAAGTTACCTGAAATAAATCCTTTAAGTCCTTAAAGAACCAGACAATAAACATTCCAACCACTATCTTCCATGAATAGAAAGAAAGGAAAACAAGGAAAATTCAAACTCATGTTTCTCCGAATGTGATGTTTCAAGATTCACTCTTTTGCCGCTTGATTACTTTATATGTTTTGGTGTGGCTGGACAAGCGATGTTATCTTAAACAAGTCAAAATGTCGATATCCCCCCCCATCAAAGAAGCACCCATTAAGAGAGATAGATAGAAACAGAGATGAGACAAGGCAATGGCAGACACGATGTAAAGTAGCGTACTATGGGGTAAGATTGGAACTTGCTTTCCCCTCAAGTGATGATAACAATAAGAGGAAGAACAGGTAAACAAATAAGAGATAAATGAAAAATGAAAACGGAGAAAGGACGAGAAAAGAAAGACTGATACTCTTTTCACACTTGTTTTGCTTAACCCCGTACTTTGCTTAGCCCCGTACTATCCTTAACCCCGGACTACCTTGCGCACTCTCTCCCTATATCAGCCTTGTAAATTATAGCCATTTCATTTTCCAAGTAATACCGTTGCCCCCCCCCCCCTCGGTTTGAGATTTGGTTGTTGATTCTTATCTCAACCCCTTACTTTTGTGTGTGTGTCTCTCTTTTTTTAATTTTTTTAAACAATTTTGTTTTATTTCTCCAAATGTGTAATACAAACCATAACATACAATTTAATAAAATAAACGTGTTCAATATTGATGCTTTTACATAAACATAATTAAACACAAACTTATTTGCAGTATATATACCTTAGCAACAAAGTAAACGTAGAAGTACCTAAACATAATATGTCAATTGTAAATGTTATTCACTTATATAAAATTAAAAAAACTTAAACAAATCTGGAGGTAATTTCTTGTGCACACACACACACATACACACACACACACACGCATCTCTATCCCTCTTTCTCTCTCTCTCTCTCCCTCCCTCTCTCTCTGTTTCTCTCTCTGTCCTTCACTCTCGTTTATACACACACACCCTGTCTCTCATGCACCTCTCTCATTTGCGCTTCAATATCGTCGGTAGTCTTTGAATGGTTATGGTCACATGACGTCACATTGCCTTAAAAGGATGTCACATGTAGCAGTCCACGATCTCGTCGTGCAAATCTAAAAGTTGCTATTGATATAATGCTTTCTCCGTTTCACTCGGCAAGAGATATGCATTCACTCGTCTGGTTCTGTGGCAAAGCCCCTCAACTTATTTTCTTCTCGGACCTACGCTCGACGCACTTTTTTCATAGAGCGCGAATCTTATAGCAAACAAATGCTCATCTTATATTAACTGTAGAGATTAGACAATTTAATACTCTATTATACGTATATGCATCATTATTTTGTCTATTTTCATTTAGACGTACTTCCTCATATTCAAAGTACATGTCATTGGATTCCTAGAGTTCTCAACTACAATTACTCTAAGCCTACAAATCAGTGTGCCTCCTTCAACCTATTGTTCATAATCATTATCGAGAACTAAACAAGAAACCAATCGGAATAAAAGCATGTTGAGGCATAGCCCCCCCCCCCCCCACCTCTCTATCTCTCCTTCCTTCTCTCTCGCCAACGCACACACGGAAAAATACACACACAAGCGTTATCGTCGCTCTCACTTTAGGGTGCGTTCAATCGACACTTTTTCATCCTATAATCATGACTTTTAAAGACGTTTAGTTTAAAACATGTTTCGTTCAAGCGATTTTTTCGTCGGTCGTAGAAATAAACGTGTTAAAAAACACAAACATGAAATGCTGGAAAAATGCGTTTTGTATCACGATTCTGCAGAATCACGGTCGCTAAAATTCGATTGAACGAACGGAGATCTCAATCATGATTCTATGGCGTCATTATCTTGGCCTGTTCCGGTTTGGGCAAAAACCGCGCGCCTGCTTTTCATGCAATTTGCGTTCATTATACCATGCTCTTTATCGTGGCCTGTTCCGTTATATTATTCTTTGTTTTCCTTCTATCATTTTCTCTTTCTGTCTTTCCTTATGTTATTCTTTGTTTCTTCCTACCATTCTTATGTTATTCTTTGTTTTTTCCTTCTATCACCTAATATTATGTTATTCTTTGTTTTTCAATATAATGATTCTATCACTTTCTCTTCTGTTATTCTTTGTTTCTTCCATCTATTCTGATGTTATTCTTTGTTTTTTTCCTTATATCACCTTTTCTTATGTAATTCTTTGTTTTAAGCATTATATCACTTTCCCCTTTTGTTATTCTTTGTTTCTTCCTTCTAACACCTTTTCTTATGTAATTCTTTGTTTTAAGCATTCTATCACTTTCTCTTTCTGTCTTTTCTTATGTTATTCTTTGTTTCTTCCTTCTATCACCTTCTCTTATGTTATTCTTTTTTTTCAATAATTCTATCACTTTCTCTTATGTTATTCTTTGTTTTAATAATTCTATCACTTTCTCTTTCTGTTTTTCTTTACTTTGTTTTCTCCTTCTTGTACGAATATTTCGGGTACATGTCGTTTTTACAAAAAGTCATTATTCTGGAAGGTTGGACATTAAGTAGGTTTGTAGTGAGATTCATATTTTCTATTATGAAGAAAAAATGTTTTAAGAAGAGGCTGGAGCTCAAAGCGGTTTATAGACAGATTGAATCATTGAAATACACCCCCCCCCCCCCCCGCACAGTCCCTATTATGGACAGGCACTATATTCTTGAAGATTATTACTTGATCATCTCCAACTTTGATTTGTACTACAGACTCAAAAGTGTTAGTCACTGCTAATATAGTAACTATATATATTCAAAAGGTCTATTAATTGTTATCCAAATATTTTCAATTTCACTGATTTCTGTTGTTTCTTTAAATCTGTCATACAGCATCTGGATGTCACCATGCCTGTGTCTGTCGGTGAGTGGCGTGTCAGGATTGGCACGTTTATACGTCGGCGGAAGAAAGAATATGACTACAATTACTTTTGGAATAAACTTGTCAACTTGATCAAAAGAGCCAAGAATGTTCAGTCACCCGAAGAAAACGACTCAGAATGTAACACTTCGCCTCGCACTCCTCAGACTCGGTCACAATGTGACGGTCCTGAGTGTGATGCTGTCAAGGAGAGTGGATCCTCATGTGATGTAAAAAGCCCCGGACCTAACGAAGTCTCTAACTCTGAGTCTTCGTGTGCTGAAAACAATACTTCTCCAACGGCAAACGAGGTCAACCATTTCCCTGATACCACTGAAGTGTTAATTCCAGTTTCCCGACCCTGCGTAGAAGACGAATTGGACAATAGACACATAACCATTAATCTAGTGTCTTATTACCCCCCTAATTCTATTCAAATAACAGACCAACCTGATGTTGCAACATCAGAGTCATACTCACATGTACCTGCAGCCATCGCAGGTGAGACAGATCGTATCCAAATAGACGAGGAGGAAACATCAAACTCTGCACCGTCAGTGATAGAGGACCAATCATCAGGCTTGTCACCTAAACCCAGGCAAGATACAACGAGAAACACCAAGCAAACAACACCATCTATCAGGGTATGATTGATATTTGTATACATATTCCCAGAGCCAGCCCTATCACATTGAAAAAAACTGTAATTAACAATTCTTCGTGTAAACTATTTCATTTAACGGATTATGTAACTAGCAAAATTGGAGCTATATAAGATATTTTTTATAGAGGACAGTTTGATAATTTCAATTTGCTGTGGAAATGTTCGATTTGACGTTCGTTGCACTATAATCAATGGTAAAAAATGTCCTTTACCAATTTACAGAATTATTATGCTCCCGTGATTCTCCTTTTTTTTGGGAAAAAATAACGTTTAATTATTCTTTTTAAAATTGTCTTCTGTCCATCAATTTCATTAAAGAATTAAAGGAATATCATGAATCTTCTTGTCCAATGGCTACATGAACACCCTTTCATCAACTGTCTGTGATATTTTGTTGTATTAGAAATGTTAAAATAAACTAGATACCATTGATTTTTATTTAAAAAACGCCAGAAATACAATGTGGCACAAGGATATCATCTCAGTATGGCTTGTTCATAGTTTAAAGAGTTAAAAGTGTATCCTCTATTTGCTTTTTTCTCTTTTTCCTTAGGAAGTCACAGAGAATCATGGATCACCGACCTATTCGGTCCCCCTACCAGGGACAACCACTGGTGAAGCAGATGAAGCAGATGCAATCAAAGGAAATGACTGTTCAGGCATGACCAACATACTCCTATTGAGATCCGGTGACGTAGAACGAAACCCTGGTCCAAATGATAAGTAAGCAGCATGAACGAGCATCTTTGGAACATTAAAATCCATTGTTCCATATTAAACTGAGCCCTAATCCGAATCTACGATTACGTTTAATGAAGGACAACTTAATTAGACTAATTGTCTTTGTTAAACCCGATTCTAAACAAACCCTTGAATCCCCCGTCGGGTTTCAATTCGTGACTAGTAGAATACGGGTCATTAAGTTTGCTGGTAAAAAAAGTCTTTGGATTTTATGAATGAAATCAAAAGGGAAGAAGTTTTGCATATTCTTGTTATGTTTGACAGGTACATGTCGTAATATTTTGCGGTGTTTGTCTAGTACTGGCATTACAGATGACGATATCAATTATTATAATTCAATGCAATACAACACTGTATTTGCAAATGAAAGTTTAATACACAATTTCGCAAATATTATAAGCGCTATACAAAAATAATCATTCTTCTTATGTCTATACTTTAGCCCTGGAAGTCTGACCGAGCTCGAGCTCTATCTCCTTGCCGACGGTATGGATTCATCAGATTTCAGGAAGGTCGGACTAGCTTTAGGATTCTCTGAGGCTCAACTAAGTCGATTTGAGAAAGACAAGCTTGGCGACTCCATGCATGCTACCTACCAGATGCTTTGCGAATGGCGGAAGACAATACGTGATAGCGAGGCGAGGGAGAAATTGGTCGACACGTTAGAAAGCAATAAGCTTGTACAGCTTGCTGATAGTGTACGAAAAGGTAATAATAATAATGGTGGGTTCATGTATAGCTATAGAAATGTATGTACATTTTCCACACTCAACCAAGGTGAGATATATGGGCACCTGGCAGGAATTAACTCCTTAAAATGATAGTGGCACTGTAAAGGCAGCCATGTTATAGACAGGGTAATAATAATTATCTAGCGCGTCAAGTTAGACATGAGCGCTATACAAGAAACCATTTTAATTATCAGTATTTTTGCTATTATTATTATTTAGCATTATGTGCTAAATTTATAAGTAAAATTGCGTCTTCCATTACAAAATTGCAGCAAAGTGAGGAGTTTTGGAATATTGGATTTATTTAACATTTACTATTAAGGGTGTCCTCACTTTTGTTGGATACTGCATACAATGTATATAATATACATATATAAATATATATATATAGAGAGAGAGAGAGAGAGAGAGAGAGAGAAAATGTATCACGTTTGTATCCCCACTAGGGTTTGGATCAGATTAAATATTTAAGAAATCACACATTTACTCTCAACTCCAGAATACGTGCTAACGTATGGGACCAAATGCCTTGGATTTTCAAATCCATGTGGATAAACAGTTAAAAAGGAGGAATCTCCGTCTAGAAAGCACGTTATTATGAAAGACGTATTTGAGTAGTTCGTGGATTATACGCATATTCCAGGAGCGTAGCTTTCCAAAGTAGAAATCGTTTTTATTTTCTTTAATTATGAAATGCACAAGATCATGCACATTTTAATATGACAATACCGCAATATTCGCTCAATAAAAGATGATCTAAAACCCGACCAATTAACGAAAAGGCCTGACATCTAAGTATCGACCCAAGTAACCCTTCCCTGGGGCAGTGGCATCAGGGCACAATATCAACCCAATTAATCACTGTGAGAGCCCCTTTTTAGGAAATAAATGATTTCTCAGCCATTGATCATGATCCACATTCAAATCTAAATTGAGATTTGGGATGTAACGTATATTTATATTACATTTCTGTGATTCATGGTTAATGTCCTTTTTTTTTGCTGCCGCTTTTTATATTTGTTTACGTTTAAACAATAGAAGCATTATTTTTCAAGTAATTTTAGAGACACCGTTCTTCACCATCTCATCACAGGTCAGGTTGGTGATGACATACCCTCAATGACAGAGGAGGAAATCAAGCGGGTTACTGAAGATGTCAAACGCTATTTGGCAATTCACCTCTGTCAGATCCAAGCCGATCCACTGAACAGCGAGCTCCTACTTAAATTTGAACGGATCTTCACCAATCTAACGTTGATGGAAGAAGACAAAGGTACCAAGCACAAGACATCGCTTCTATACGGCGACCTCCTCAGGACCGAAGTCAACGGAATCTATCCTAAACGCTTGTTGGTGGAAGGTGAGGGGGGTGTGGGGAAGACCACTTTCTGCGCCAAGATCGCTTGGGATTGGATCCACGGAAAAGGATTCCAAAATTTCAAACTTGTTCTAGTCGTCCTACTTCGCGAGGCAAAGGACAAGACTGTTGGAGAGATAGTCAAGTCTTATCTCCCAAAAGATAATCCTGTCACAGCCAAGAAGCTAAACAAGTACGTCCTCTCAAATCCAAAGGACGTCTTTCTTGTCCTAGACGGCCTGGATGAGTTTGCTGTCGATCTTAACAGCATTCAGCAAATCGCTCTGATCACTCTCAATCGGCTTTTCGAGTCAGGGACAGTACTAATCACATCACGGCGGTGGAGATCAGATGAGATTAGGAAGAATGCCAATCTCAGAAAGGTATTTGCTTTCATTGCTGTGGAAGGTTTCTCTGCTGAAAACCTCTCTTCCTACATCACCAAGTTCTTTCATCCAGACACAGATTCCTCTGAAGATCTAAACCGATTCATATCGAACAACGATGTGATCAGAGAGAACATGGCCCCCTACCCCATATACACAGCCATGCTGTGCATCATGTGGAAAGAGTTTGATGGAGAGCGCCGAGAGGCAATGTCCAAGCTGCAAACATTTTCCCAGCTCTTCAATGAGATGATTGACTTTTTGGTTGATCATTACCTATCGAAGCCCATGCCATCAGGTATTGTTGAAAGCAAATTGAGGGAGAATCGTTCAGAGATTCGTCGTCACCTGCTTCAGATTGGCCACATTGCCTTCAAGGGACTTCTACAGAGACGGTTGGTATTCACAGAAGAAGAGTTTCAGAGTTATCCAGAGTCCATCGATGTAGGTTGTAAAGTTGGTGTACTTACAAGAGAAAAGAAAGTTCTTCCGAGGAGAGACAGAAGAAACAATCCTAATTCAGCAGTTCAATCGGTGCAGTTCCCTCATAAGCTCTTCCAGGAATATCTATCAGGGATGTATCTTGCATCTCTTTACAACTCAAACCGTAATGAGTATGACAGGTTGATAGCGAAAATCATAACGGATGCAGGGGAATACCGGTACCTACTGTACTTCACATCGGCCCAGCAGAAGGAGGTCGGATTGGATATCGTATCTCGTCTCATAGCGTCGAAAACAGAGCGCCTACATGGCCGTATTGATGATGACTTCATCGTAGATCTAGCATACGAGAGCCAAGACGAAACAGTGGCCAAAGCAGTGGCGAATCATCTCTCCTCTGAGTCCAGCAAGACACTAGAGATCACTGAGGAGATGCAGGCACACACAGTATCAGGGCATATCTTCATCATGAATCATCGTCACGTGGTAAGGAAAGTAACGTACGTTGTAGCAACATTTCAATTTCATCTGTGTATGATCTCTTTGAGTGATACAGTTTTTATTTGATTTAAATTTAATTCTCTCAGACTTAGGATGACGTCGTTTGCTTTGAACACTTGACTGTATACATATACCCTGTATACGAAAGATGCTTTGAATCCCGACATGCGCTATTAGGCAATGCATTCTTTACAAACTTCTGTTCATTCTAAATGTTGGAAAGAAGCTTGATAGAAGCAATTTTATTTAACCATGGAGCATATTTAAAACAACTTTTATGGATTTAGCATGAGTTCAACTCTGATAATATTTTGAATTTGAAAACTGCAATGTACACGAAAAAACATTTACTATTATTATTTACTTTTTTAATTAGTATTAGGACTTTAATCTGTAAAAAGGACTTGTGATTTATTGCAGCACAACCCGTAGTGCATGTACATGTTTTTGCAATAAAACCTTGCTCAATATTATAACACTTTTAATACTACGAATCCCAAAATAATTTGTACGTGCATACTGTTCAAACCAGTATGATAAGGACACATACGGAAAATGGCCAACAAAATAAATGGAAATCAGTATCAATTAAGTTAATTATTTAGGATAATCCAGTATCATTTTCATGCGTTTACGTTTCTAGCCTTACAATCTTAGTTGTATGCATGTACCTTGTAGGATGATCTGATTATTGAGAAGTCATGTGGACGAACGGCTTCAGAGGACCTGGCTGAATTCATGTGCTCATCACGATCACTGAGATCTGTTAAGATCGCTGGTACTATGCATGATGTCTTCTACCCGGTGCTTGCGAATAAAGCAGTCGATTCCAAGGTCATTATAAATATGTGTATTATCCACGTTGTCGTATTTTTGGTACATTATTCTTTTAAAATAATTAATGCCATATTCAGTCAGGATAATATTTTTTCTGATGTCACAAGATTGGATTGCATAGGAGAATAATGGGAAACATAATTTTTTGTTAACAATGCATGTAAATTTAAAACGTCTTGATGTTACTTTTTTTTTTAAAGAAGAAGAAATATTTCATTAAACTATTCATATGATATTATGTTTGATGTTACATTTCATGATTTGAGCAAGAGGGTTTCCAAATAAATTATTTTCTTCATCTTTAATGGGTCTAATCGTAATTACCCAATTCTTCCTTAGTTTAATAGAAGACTAACACCAGTGAATGGAAAAGAAGGAAGGAAACAATATATCAATATTCGAAATATTTTTTTCTCTTTGGTCAGCAAATATGGGAGAGCTTGTGGGTTTACCAAATCTAAAAAGACCCCCTGCTCTCTGGCAATTCTGGATCATCCTGCACTTACAATGCCGTCGTAAAGTATCACATTAATAGTGTTTAATGTACGATAACACAACAGCGTTTTCAGGCTCTCACCGTAAATGTCGCCTGTTTATCTTCAACGGCAACTGCTTCACCCATCTATACCCCTTCTCCCACAGTCAACCGGTCATAATGATCCAGATCACGATGTCTCATTTGTATCTCTTATCCGTTTATTTAAACTTCAATGACTTTTCATTATTATAACCGTGGTGTCATACCATACAGTACTGGTTCGTGTTAAGTCTTTATATCATACCCATCGTCACACAGTTACGAGGTTAATATTACTATTACGATGTCTGATTTGTAACCGTTCAGTGACTCCCATCCTTAAAACCGTCGTGGCTTACCATACTTCTTAAGCTATTCTACACCCCCTCCCTTTGCTCAATAGTACAATCATATTCCTGACTCGATCACTCAAAACCTATCTTTTTACCTAGCTTTGACTAAACATATCAGTAATGTAAACACTACATGTACTACATCAGTCTAAAGAAGAATTCAGTAACTATTTAAATAAGAGCTTATTGAGGTGTCAAGACTTTATATCATTACACTATAAATGTGTATTATTATTATTTTGTTTTTTTGTATTTATTATTATTTTTTATTTTTTTTATTTATTTATTTATTTATTTTTTTTTTTTTTATTTTTTTTTTATTTATTTATTTTTTTTTTTTTTTTTGGGGGGGGGTTGTTTTTAATTTTTAGCAACGATATTAGTATCATTTCATTTGACATAATGTTACTATCATAATAGATTGAGACTCTTAACATCGCGATCCGGGATCTCAGTGAATGTCCCTCTGCATCACGTGATCTCGCTCAGTTCATCTGTAAGATGCCTCATTTGAAGAACCTGATACTCAGTAATAAATACAAGGCCTTGCTTCACGATGACTTCTACTCAACATCTTCGTCAATGGCAACATCTGCAAAGGTATTGATTTAAATATATTTTAGGTCTCTAAGCAAATCGCTACATGTTTTTTTTTTATACTGGAGGCAGTGGCGTAATGAGCAAAAACTTTTTTGGGGGGCAGAGCACTTTTTTTTCTCTCTCGAGTTTTTTGAGGCAAAATTTAGCGCCGATTCAGTCGCACAGTGGGCCAGGGAGGAACCAAAGTGCGCCAAAACTAAGTTTGGGTGATTTATTTTTTTCAATTTTTTTCTTGCCCAGTTGAAAGGTTATACATAGAGGAATACCTCAGTGAAATATTTAATTCCGGTATGCACAATAAGGGTATAAATTTACTGCTTCAAACAGCAAAATCCTACATATTCACAGTTTTAGTGCAAAAGTGACTTATTTTATAAATCTTTCAATTCAACATGAAGTTTTTAAGTTATTGATATGAAATTGCTCTCACATATTCCTGATAGACCATTTCGTTGAATGAATGGGTTAAAATTAATAGAAACACAATCTTCATGATATATTATAGGGTAATTCAATGAAAAATGGACTAATTATCCATGTTTTTTAAAAATCCAGAAGAAATGTTTAGATCTCCGCGGTGTACCGCTTAAATTTTAATACCACCATTTTCTCTGATGTCTAAGCTTCAAGTTGATACCAAATTTGGCTGCCCGATCTTGCCCATTGTTATGTTAGAGCCGATTTCCCTTGCCACATTGCCCCGAAAAATGTTGGTTTTTGGGGTCCGCGGCTGAATCATGAAGGATTCGTGGTCGTACATCACGGCGAGAGGGGGCGCGTGACACGTGTTCTCACACCGCGGACCAAAATAAACACATTTTTTGAGGCAATGTTGCAAGGAAAACGGCTCTAACATAATAACGGGCAGAATCGGGCAGCCAAATCTGGTATCAACTTAAAGCTTAGATATCAGAGAAAATGTTGGTAATAAAATTTAAGCGAAAATCCCTGGAAATCTAAACATTTCCTCTGGATTTATAAAAAAATAAATCACCAAACATGAGTTTTGGCGCACTTTGGTTCCTCACTGGCCCACTGTGAGTCGGTCGGTGAATAAGCGGGGGGGGGGGGGGGGGTAAGAGCACATTATTATTTATTTATTTTTTTGGTCAAGGGGGGAGGGAGGGACATGCATTTGTTTTTTGTTTTAAAAAAAGGTTAAATTTACGTTATTATCCTATTTCTTTTACCGTTTGGGGGGGGGGGGCCTGGGGCGGAGGGGGGGGGGGGGGGGGGGGGGGTCGGCCCGGAAAATTCGCCACGTGGCTCCGCGCCTGCATTTCAACAACATTTGTATATCACTGGTATCGAATTAGTAATAAACCACATTTTAATATAATTTGGGGGGGGGGGGGGGGTCTACAGCTCCCTCAAACCCCCATCAGTATGCCGGTGACTGGAGGTGTACTCTTTCCTATATACCGTAGTCAAACGCAAGTTTACAATTTTACTCTACCTATTGGTACACCGTTTAAGAGGAAGCAGGTAGGAAAGGTTGAACGTTTCAGGAAGTGGATGCGAAAAGCTAATACCAAAACAGAGTGAAGACTATAAAATTGATAGTGAATAATACCGCGCGACCCAGAAAATAACAACCGAGAAATATCGATGTTTTATCATAATTTAGACACATTTATAATCATGTAAATTTAAAACGTCTTGATGTTACTTTTTTTTTAAAGAAGAAGAAATATTTCATTAAACTATTCATATAATATTATGTTTGATGTTACATTTCATGATTTGAGCAAGAGGGTTTCCAAATAAATTATTTTCTTCATCTTTAATGGATCTAATCGTAATTACCCAATTCTTCCTTAGTTTAATAGAAGACTAACATCAGTGAATGGAAAAGAAGGAAGGAAACAAGATATCAATATTCGAAGAAAAAAAATTCTCTTTGGTCAGCAAATATGGGAGAGCTTGTGGGTTTACCAAATCTAAAAAGACCCCCTGCTCTCTGGCAATCCTGGATCATCCTGCACTATATTACAATGCCGTCGTAAAGTATCACATTAATAGTGTTTAATGTACGATAACACAACATGGTTTTAAGGCTCTCACGGCAAATGTCACCTGTTTATCTTCAACGGCAACTGCTTCACCCATCTATACCCCTTCTCCCACAGTCAGCCGGTCATAATATGATCCAGATCACGATGTCTCATGTGTATCTCTTATCCGTTTATTTAAACTGCAATGACCTTTCATTATTATAACCGTGGTGTCATTTTAAGTTATACTACTATCATAAGGCACTCATTTGTATTCAATAGTAATGTGATCCAGTACTGGTTCGTGTTAAGTCTTTATATCATACCCAATGATCACACAGTTACGAGGTTAATATTACTATTACGATGTCTGATTTGTAACCGTTCAGTGACTCCCATCCTTAAAACCGTCGTGGCTTACCATACTTCTTAAGCTATTCTACACCCCCTCCCTTTGCTCAATAGTACAATCATATTCCTGACTCGATCACTCAAAACCTATCTTTTCACCTAGCTTTGACTAAACATATCAGTAATGTATATAACCACTACATGTACTACATCAGTTTAAAGAAGATTTCAGTAACTATTTAAATAAGAGCTTATTGAGGTGTAAAGACTTGTACATCATTACACTATAAATGTGTATTTTTGGGGGGCAGAGCACATTTTTTTTTCTCTCGAGTTTTTGAGGAAAAATTTAGCGCCGATTCAGCCGGTCGGTGAATAAGCGGGGGGCGGGGAGTAAGAGCACATTATTATTTATTTATTTATTTGATCAAGGGGGGGGGGGGGGGGGAGGGACATGCATTTGTTTTTTTGTTCTAAAAAAGGTTAAATTTACGTTATTATCATATTTCTTTTACCGTTTGGGGGGGGGGGGGGTCGGCCCCCGAAAAATCGCCACGTGGCTCCGCACCTGTATTTCAACAACATTTGTATATCACTGGCAGGCGCGTACACAGGGGGGGGGGGGGGGCATATGGAAACGTTGTATCATCCGCTCAATCTGACTTGCGTGCATAGAACAAATAAGCATTTTTCCATGAAAAAGTGAAGTTTTCTATAATGTGCGTTTCTTTCCAGCATTGGGGCGCCCGGAAGTCACTCGGGTAACATTTCATAAAGTATAATATAAAAAGACCATATGCAAATTTTCTGTACTTTTGTCGGAAAAAATACATTTATCCAGCACAATGCTGTCTCTTTTTGCGTTGGAGAAGAGCAAATAGCGAGTTTCAATCACACTTTGGCCGCTCTCACAAGCTATCACTCGTTTCACTGTGGTCAAGAGACTTTGGGGCAAGCGGTTAATGAAAATACTAATCGTTAGCTTTCTTCTGGTATCAAACTTGTTTAGATTGATTGTATAATTTTGTCGGAATAAAGGAAACAAAAAGGCTCGACCAATAACTTATCAGCGTCTGAATTGACTTTTTGACCTTGAATTCCCTGATGCAAGCGCACTAATGACGTCATCTTCGC
Organism: Strongylocentrotus droebachiensis; assembly: GCA_035222895.1. Classification (NCBI taxonomy): domain Eukaryota; kingdom Metazoa; phylum Echinodermata; class Echinoidea; order Camarodonta; family Strongylocentrotidae; genus Strongylocentrotus; species Strongylocentrotus droebachiensis. The sequence continues at coordinate 24,481 of JAVYIG010014167.1, forward strand.
TAAATCGGTGTCTTTTATCGTAAAATGCGACACCCTCACAATGTTTATACATCTTTTTTTAATTATTAGTAAGTTATAACATATTTTTTCTGATATCACTGAAGTTTTGGGTTTTATTTAATGAGTAATTTTAAAATAAGACCCATTTTACTGTTTTAATTTACTGGATCGTTCCATTAAGGTCGCAGGGTAGAAAGATGCATTTTCGAACCGCGCAAAATTTAATTTACGTTCGGACATTCTGTTAAATGGGTTCGTGTTGTTAAGAATCCACTGCTTTCTGCTCCAACAAACGTCCACATGCGGAGTCGTTTATCAACTTAATTATTCAAATTTATGGATGCTTCCTAGCTTCCATTTCATTTCCAAGCATTTCATTCACCTGCTATCATTTCATTTTGGTTGTATAGTTTCATCGGAGTCGTTTATCAACTATATGTATTCAAATTTATGAATGCTTCCTCCCCAGGTGTTTGTGGTGATTATGCATTTCATTCTCCTGTTATTGTTCTTTGTACTCCAATTGTTAGAATACAAAATGCATTTTGGTTTTATAGTTTCATGAAATAAGTCAATGAAAGAGTATGTTCTGCACAATAAAAACAATGTGTGTCCCTATTGTACAATGTAATGTGTCCCCTCATTTTGTAATAGTTAATTTACCCATTCACATAATGGAACTACCTGCCCGATGAAGCCAGTGGCCTGTGACCCCTGAGCACTCAACACCGTGTGGGAGTCAGTTCGTGGTCAAATTCTTTCATGAGACAAATAAAATCAAACGTTTCCATATGGGGGGGGGGGGGGGGGGGGTTAACCCCCCCCCTTTGCAATTGTTTTTTTTTTTTTTTTTTTTGTTTATTTAAAAAAATAAAAAATATTCCCATGGCTGACTTTAAAAAGCTGACCTTACCCCCCCCCCCAAATGGAGCAAAATGTCAAATTTTCAAATTTCGAGACCAAAAAGAAAAAAAAAAAGTGTCCTCTTACCCCCAATTTTTCTCTACCTATTGGTACACCGTTAAGAGGAAGCAGGTAGGAAAGGTTGAACGTTTCAGGAAGTGGATGCGAACAGCTAATACCAAAACAGAGCGAAGATTATAAAATTGATAGTGAATAATACCTTGCGACCCCGAAAATAACAACCGAGAATTATCGATGTTTTATCATAATTTACACACATTTATAATCATGACACATACTAGTAAAGCTAAGATCCTCCTCTTTCATTTAATGCAACTCATATGATGCATATTTATCACTTGAGTGATTAAAAGTAAATTGAAGGAAGGAAACCAACAAGCCATTTGGCGGGCGGTATCTGAATTTCAAAGAGAAATTCACATTTCTAGAAAGTTCATTTTCATATGACACCTCCGATCAATCAGGAAAAGGTAGCCAGGAATAACAAAGTTCTGTTTGTTTAAAGTGATGCTTGAATTTCCATAATTTGATTAAACGTATTCGTTTTCACTGGCTGCCTGTCATAATACAAAACAGAGTGAGAATTATAAGAATGATATTAAACAATATATACTATATCTTTTATTTCGTATGCAAGTTGAGAGTGCTACGGAATTGCTGATGGAGGGTCATTTTTTATCATTTGTGAATACTGATGAGACTAAATAGAATAATTAAGAAACCTACACAAAAACAATCGAATCTGTTCGTCCCCGTTTGTATTATTTCTGTAACCCTTTGGAAACTGCAAAGTGTTCCATGGATATGTGTTGTTACACTTTTCTGTTATGTAATATTAGTTTTTCAAAGTACTATTTTAATCAAGTATAATAATAATGTATTACTTTTGTGAATACATAGGAGGGGTACCGTAACATCGTGTAATGTTGAAAAAAATGTCTAAGTATAGTGTAATGTCAGCAATTGTATATCCAACATACCGTTACTATTGTAACAGATAAGGACTTGACATCCACTTGTGTATCACATCCCCTCCCCTGATCATTTCGATGTGCAAATGCATTAGAGTCAGTTAGATTTCATACCGAATGGGGGAAATCCCCTCCTGTCTTACAATCATGGTCCCATCACTGTATCATGTTATCAATAACATAATCAGGGTGTGCATGTTCCCGCCGATTAAGCGCACACATTTTCCTTCAAGAGTAGTCTGTTTAAGCACTGATTAGCGACCGTCCTGACTTCTTGTTTTATTCTCCTTTATTCTGTAAGACTCAAGATCATGAGCCAAGTCCTTCATTCATATTTCACCACTACTTCCTCAGTCAACAGGTCAATATGATCTAGAAAATATAATTTTCTTTATCCATTGTGCCCATCACTACATCTTTTGTATTACTGGAGGTGAACTTTTTCCTATATAGTCGAACGCAAGTGTAAAATTTTACTCTCCCTGTTGGTACACCGTTATGAGGAAGCAGGTAGGAAAAGCTGATCGTTTTAAGAAGTGGATGCGAAAAGAGAACTCTCTGTCATAAACCAAAAGTCTGACAATTTTAAGATTGATAGTGAATAATATATACCATATTTTTCATTACATATGACAATTCGGAGTGCTACTGAATTGCTGATAGATAGACGGCTATTTCAATTGCGAATACTGATGAGACTAATTATTGTAATTTAAAAGCCTACAAAAATGTAAAATAAATCTCTTATTTCCGTTATTTCTGTATAATATATAAGATTGTGTTAAGAGTTTTTCATTGTGGCAGCGATATTAATATAATTGTACAAATATTGCCGAATCTTCATTGTAGTTTTAGTGGGTGTTGGAAATTATTCGTTTGACATAATGTTACTATCATAATAGATTGAGACTCTTGACATCCACATTCTGGATCTCAGTGAACGTCCCTCTGCATCACGTGATCTCGCTCAGTTCATCTGTAAGATGCCTCATTTGAAGGACCTGAAACTCGGTGATGAATACCAGGTCTTGCTTCACGATGACTTCTTCTCAACATCTTCGTCGATGGCATCATCTGCAAAGGTATTGATTTAAATAAATTTTAGGTCTCTAAGCAAATCGCTACATGTTTTTTTTTATACTGGAGGCAGTGGCGTAATGAGCAAAAACTTTTTTGGGGGGCAGAGCACTTTCTTTTTTCTCTCGAGTTTTTAAGGCAAAATTTAGCGCCGATTCAGTCGGTCGGTTAATAAGCGGGGGGGGGGGGGGAGTAATTGCACATTATTATTATTATTTTTTTGGTCAAGGGGGGGGGGGGGAGGGACATGCATTTGTTTTTGTTTTAAAAAAGGTTAAATTTACGTTATCCTATTTCTTTTACCGTTTGGGGGGGGGGGCTAGGGGGGGGGGGGGGTTGGCCCGGAAAAATTGCCACGTGGCTCCGCGCCTGCATTTCAACAACATTTGTAATATCACTGGTATCGAATTAGTAATAAACCACATTTGAATATTATCGGGGGGGGGGGGTCTACAGCTCCCTCAAGCCCCCCATCAGTACGCCGGTTACTGGAGGTGTACTCTTTCTTATATACCGTAGTCAAACGCAAGTTTACAATTTTACTCTACCTATTGGTACACCGTTTAAGAGGAAGCAGGTAGGAAAGGTTGAACGTTTCAGGAAGTTGATGCGAAAAGCTATTACCAAAACAGAGTGAAGGTTATAAAATTGATAGTGAATAATACCGTGCGATCCAGAAAATAACAACCGAGAAATATCGATGTTTTATCATAATTTCGACACATTTATAATCAATAAATGACACATATTAGTAAAGCTTAGATCCTCCTCTTTCATTTGATGCATCTCGTATGATGCATATTTATCACATGAGTGATTAAAAGTATATTGAAGGAAGGAAACCAAAAAGTCATTTGGCGGGCGGTATCTGAATTTCAAAGAGAATTTCACATTTCTAGAAAGTTCCTTTTCATATGACACCTCCGATCAATTAGGAAAAGGTAGCTAGGAATAACAAAGTTCTGTTTGTTTAAAGTGATGCTTGCATTTCCATAATTTGATTAAACGTATTCGTTTTCACTGGCTGCCTGTCATAATACAAAAACAGAGTGAGAATTATAAGAATGATAGTAAACAATATATACTATATATTTTATTTCATATGCAAATTGAGAGTGCTACGGAATTGCTGGTGGAGGATCATTTTTTATCATTTGTGAATACTGATGAGACTAAATAGAATAATTAAGAAACCTACACAAAAAAAATCGAATCTGTTCTGGCTGCCTGTCATAATACAAAAACAGAGTGAGAATTATAAAAATGATAGTAAACAATATATACTATATCTTTTATTTCATATGCATATGCAAATTCAGAGTGCTACGGAATTGCTGATGGAGGGTCATTTTTTATCATTTGTGAATACTGATGAGACTAAATAGAATAATTAAGAAACCTACACAAAAACAATCGAATCTGTTCGTCCCCGTTTGTATTATTTCTGTAACCCTTTGGAAACTGCAATGTGTTCCATGGATATGTGTTGTTACACTTTTCTATGTAATATAGGATTTCCCGGCCAAATTCGCGAGTTTGTCATTCAAATTCATTTGTCTTGCGTTCGAATTCGACGGTTTTAGTGCTGTCGGGTATATCTCTGGTTTATATTCCTTTTTTTAGATTTCAAATCTATGAAGTTTTCGTTAGAATCTATGTATGTTTCATTCCAATTAATGAACAAATTGCTTCTTTCGCTATTTGGTCATTCGATTTAGCGCAACACGATTTTCTGACATCGCGACGGTGTACTTTTAACATTCTAATTCATTTGTAGCATTCAAATTAGCACTTTGTGCACTAAAATTAATGATCAATATACATTTCTCGTTGTTTAAACACTTTTTATAGCTCATTCTTTTTCTTTCAAGATAGTTTTTTCATGTGTATTTCATCCTATTTTATTTTCTTGCATTTATACTCTTTATATACTTTTAGATTTATCAGATATTCATCAGCCTTTAAGTTTGATTGTTTAAAAAAAAAGACTTACTGTACATCTACGGACTTGATGGTCTCAATATTTGTGTAAATTTTCATGTAAGGAAGTTGTTTGTCTTGTGTTTCATCATAAATTTATCACAATTTCATTATGGAGGAAGGGTACAATATTGTGACTGGGGTAGGTGTTTTCGTGTCCCCACTTTTCCGGGGTATATGAACATGTCCGTTCAGAGTATCCCTTGTTTCGCCCCTTCTTTATCTAATGTCTGAATACAAACATATGCTTTGTCCTCAAAATTAATCAATTGAATAACAGAAAAGACCCCAATAGCAAATAATGCATTTAATTGCATTTTTTTAAAGCTGTAAACGTGTGTTGCATTTCTTCCCCCTAACATTCCTAACTTGAATACACATAATTCGAATACGAATGACAGGTGTTAATTTGAATGATTAAAATTACGCTTCGACAAGTGAATATTAATTTGAATGCTAGTTGAGCAGTTTCTAAATTGAATGAGAGATCTATGAAACCCTTCGACCAAAATCCTAAATTAAATACAAAAACTGGAAAATTGAATGATAATTGGCATGGCAAAGCCGATCTGCGCTAACTTAAATGCAATGAAAATGAATTCGAATGACAAACACGCGAATTTGGCCGGGAAATCCTATATTAGTTTTTCAAACTACTATTTTAATCAAGTATAATAATAACGTATTACTTTTGTGAATAAATAGGAGGGGTACCGTAACATCGTGTAATGTTGAAAAATAAGTCTAAGTATAGTGTAATGTCAGCAATTGTATATCTAACATACCGTTACTATTGTAACAGATAAGGACTTGACATCCACTTGTGTATCACACCCCCTCCCCAGACCATTTCGATGTGCAAATGCAGTAGAGTCACTTAGATTTCATACCGAATGGGGGAAATCCCCTCCTGTCTTACAATCATGGTCCCATCACTGTATCATGTTATTAAAAACATAATCAGGGTGTGCATGCTCCCGCCGATTAAGCGCACACATTTTCCTTAAAGAGTAGTCTGTTTAAGGACTGATTAGCGACCGTCCTGACTTCTTGTTTTATTCTCCTTTATTCTGTAAGACTCAAGATCATGATCCAAGTCCTTCATTCATATTTCACCACTACTTCCTAAGTCAACAGGTCAATATGATCCAGAAAATATAATTTTCTTTATCCATTGTGCTCATCACTACATCTTTTGTATTACTGGAGGTGAACTCTTTCCTATATAGTCGAACGCAAGTGTAAAATTTTACTCTCCCTATTGGTACACCGTTAAGAGGAAGCAGGTAGGAAAAGCTGATCGTTTTAAGAAGCGGATGCGAAAAGTGAACTCTCTGTCATAAACCAAAAGTCTGACAATTTTAAGATTGATAGTGAAAAATATATACCATATTTTTTTATTACATAATGACATTTCGGATTGCTACTGAATTGCTGATAGATAGACGGCTATTTCAATTGCGAATACTGATGAGACTAATTATTGTAATTTAAAAGCCTACAAAAATGTAAAATAAATCTCTTATTTCCGTTATTTCTGTATAATATATAAGATTGTGTTAAGAGTTTTTCATTGTGGCAGCGATATTAATATAATTGTACAAATATTGCCGAATCTTCATTGTAGTTTTAGTGAGTGTTGGAAATTATTCATTTGACATAATGTTACTATCATAATAGATTGAGACTCTTGACATCCACAATCTGGATCTCAGTGAACGTCCCTCTGCATCACGTGATCTCGCTCAGTTCATCTGTAAGATGCCTCATTTGAAGGACCTGAAACTCGGTCATAATAACAAGGCCTTGCTTCACGATGACTTCTTCTCAACATCTTCGTCGATGGCATCATCTGCAAAGGTATTGATTTAAATATATTTTAGGTCTCTAAGCAAATCGCTACATGTTTTTTTTTATACTGGAGGCAGTGGCGTAATGAGCAAAAACTTTTTTGGGCGGCAGAGCACTTGCTTTTTTCTCTCGAGTTTTTGAGGCAAAATTTAGCGCCGATTTAGTCGGTCGGTGAATAAGCGGAGGGGGGGGGGGGGTAAGAGCACATTATTATTCATTTATTTTTTTGGTCAAGGGGGGGGGGAGGGACATGCATTTATTTTTGTTTTAAAAAAGGTTAAATTTACGTTATCCTATTTCTTTTACCGTTTGGGGGGGGGGGGGTTGGCCCGGAAAAATCGCCACGTGGCTCCGCGCCTGCATTTCAACAACATTTGTATATCACTGGTATCGAATTAGTAATAAACCACATCTGAATAATATTTGGGGGGGGGGGGGTCTACAGCTCCCTCAAGCCCCCCATCAGTACGCCGGTGACTGGAGGTGTACTCTTTCTTATATACCGTAGTCAAACGCAAGTTTACAATTTTACTCTACCTATTGGTACACCGTTTAAGAGGAAGCAGGTAGGAAAGGTTGAACGTTTCAGGAAGTGGATGCGAAAAGCTAATACCAAAACAGAGTGAAGATTATAAAATTGATAGTGAATAATACCGTGCGACCACGAAAATAACAACCGAGAAATATTGATGTTTTATCATAATTTAGACACATTTATAATCAATAAATGACACATATTAGTAAAGCTTAGATCCTCCTCTTTCATTTGATGCATTTCGTTTGATGCATATTTATCACATGAGTGATTAAAAATATATTGAAGGAAGGAAACCAAAAAGTCATTTGGCGGGCGGTATCTGAATTTCAAAGAGAAATTCACATTTCTAGAAAGTTCATTTTCATATGACACCTCCGATCAATCAGGAAATTGTAGCCAGGAATAACAAAGTTCTGTTTGTTTAAAGTGATGCTTGCATTTCCATAATTTGATTAAACGTATTCGTTTTCACTGGCTGCCTGTCATAATACAAAAACAGAGTTAGAATTATAAAAATGATAGTAAACAATATATACTATATCTTTTATTTCGTATGCAAGTTGAGAGTGCTACGGAATTGCTGATGGAGGGTCATTTTTTATCATTTGTGAATACTGATGAGACTAAATAGAATAATTAAGAAACCTACACAAAAACAATCGAATCTGTTCGTCCCCGTTTTTATTATTTCTGTAACCCTTTGGAAACTGCAATGTGTTCCATGGATTTGTGTTGTTACACTTTTCTGTTATGTAATATTAGTTTTTCAAAGTACTATTTTAATCAAGTATAATAATAACGTATTACTTTTGTGAATAAATAGGAGGGGTACCGTAACATCGTGTTATGTTGAAAGAAAAATTGTCTAAGTATAGTGTAATGTCAGCAATTGTATATCCAACATACCGTTACTATTGTAACAGATAAGGACTTGACATTCACTTGTATATCACACCCCCTCCCCTGATCATTTTGATGTGCAAATGCATTAGAGTCAGTTAGATTTCATACCGAATGGGGGAAATCCCCTCCTGTCTTACAATCATGGTCCCATCACTGTATCATGTTATCAATAACATAATCAGGGTGTGCATGTTCCCGCCGATTAAGCGCACACATTTTCCTTTAAGAGTAGTCTGTTTAAGGACTGATTAGCGACCGTCCTGACTTCTTGTTTTATTCTCCTTTATTCTGTAAGACTCAAGATCATGAGCCAAGTCCTTCTTTCATATTTCACCACTACTTCCTCAGTCAACAGGTCAATATGATCTAGAAAATATAATTGTCTTTATCCATTGTGCCCATCACTACATCTTTTGTATTACTGGAGGTGAACTCTTTCCTATATAGTCGAACGCAAGTGTAAAATTTTACTCTCCCTATTGGTACACCGTTAAGAGGAAGCAGGTAGGAAAAGCTGATCGTTTTAAGAAGTGGATGCGAAAAGTGAACTCTCTGTCATAAATCAAATGTCTGAAAATGTTAAGATTGATAGTAAATAATATATACCATTTTTTTTTAAATTACATATGACAATTCGGAGTGCTACTGAATTGCTAATAGATAGACGGCTATTTCAATTGCGAATACTGATGAGACTAATTATTGTAATTTAAAAGCCTACAAAAATGTAAAATAAATCTATTATTCCTGTTATTTCTGTATAATATATATAATTGTGTTAAGAGTTTTTCATTGTGGCAGCGATATTAATATAATTGTAAAAATATTGCTGAATCTTCATTGTAGTTTAAGTGGGTGTTGGAAATTATTCATTTGACATAATGTTACTATCATAATAGATTGAGACTCTTAAAATCGCGATACGGGATCTCCGTGAACGTCCCTCTGCATCACGTGATCTCGCTCAGTTCATCTGTAAGATGTCTCATTTGAAGGACCTGATACTCGGTAATAATTACGGGGTCTTGCTTCATGATGACTTCTACTCAACATCTTCGTCGATGGCATCATCTGCAAAGGTATTGATTTAAATATATTTTAGGTCTCTAAGCAAATCGCTACATGTTTTTTTTATACTGGAGGCAGTGGCGTAATGAGCAAAAACTTTTTTTGGGGGAAGAGCACTTTTTTTTTCTCTCGAGTTTTTGAGGCAAAATTTAGCGCCGATTCAGTCGGTCGGTGAATAAGCGAGGGGGGGGGGGGGGTGGGGGTAAGAGCACATTATTATTATTTTTTTTTTTGTTCAAGGGAGGGGGGAGGGACATGCATTTTTTTTTAAAGGTTAAATTTACGTTATTATCCTATTTCTTTTACCGTTTGGGGGGCCTAGGGGGGGGGGGGGGTCGGCCCGGAAAAATCGCCACGTGGCTCCGCGCCTGCATTTCAAGAACATTTTTATATCACTGGTATCGAATTAGTCATAAACCACATTTGAATATTATTGGGGGGGGGGGGGGGGTCTACAGCTCCCTCAAGCCCCCCATCAGCACGCCGGTGACTGGAGGTGTACTCTTTCCTATATATCGTAGTCAAACGCAAGTTTACAATTTTACTCTACCTATTGGTACACCGTTTAAGAGGAAGCAGGTAGGAAAGGTTGAACGTTTCAGGAAGTGGATGCGAAAAGCTAATACCAAAACAGAGTGAAGATTATAAAATTGATAGTGAATAATACGGTGCGACCCAGAAAATAACAACCGAGAAATATCGATGTTTTATCATAATTTAGACACATTTATAATCAATAAATGACACATACTAGTAAAGCTTAGATCCTCCTCTTTCATTTGATGCATTTCGTATGATGCATATTTATCACATGAGTGATTAAAAATATATTGAAGGAAGGAAACCAAAAATTCATTTGGCGGGCGGTATCTGAATTTCAAAGAGAAATTCACATTTCTAGAAAGTTTATTTTGATATGACACCTCCGATCAATCAGGAAAAGGTAGCCAGGAATAACAAAGTTTTGTTTGTTTAAAGTGATGCTTGCATTTCCATAATTTGATTAAACGTATTCGTTTTCACTGGCTGCCTATCATAATACAAAAACAGAGTGAGAATTATAAGAATGATAGTAAACAATGTATACTATATCTTTTATTTCGTATGAAAGTTGAGAGTGCTACGGAATTGCTGATGGAGGGTCATTTTTTATCATTTGTGAATACTGATGAGACTAAATAGAATAATTAAGAAACCTACACAAAAACAATCGAATCTGTTCGTCCCCGTTTTTATTATTTCTGTAACCCTTTGGAAACTGCAATGTGTTCCATGGATTTGTGTTGTTACACTTTTTTGTTATGTAATATTAGTTTTTTCAAAGTACTATTTTAATCAAGTATAATAATAACGTATTACTTTTGTGAATAAATAGGAGGGGTACCGTAACATCGTGTAATGTTGAAAAAAATGTCTAAGTATAGTGTAATGTCAGCAATTGTATATCCAACATACCGTTACTATTGTAACAGATAAGGACTTGACATCCACTTGTGTATCACACCCCCTCCCCTGATTATTTCGATGTGCAAATGCAATAGAGTCGGTTAGATTTCATACCGAATGGGGGAAATCCCCTCCTGTCTTACGATCATGGTCCCATCACTGTATCATGTTATCAATAACATAATCAATGTGTGCATGTTCCCGCCGATTAAGCACACACATTTTCCTTTAAGAGTAGTCTGTTTATAAGGACTGATTAGCGACCGTCCTGACTTCTTGTTTTATTCTCCTTTATTCTGTAAGACTCAAGATCATGAGCCAAGTCCTTCATTCATATTTCACCACTACTTCCTCAGTCAACAGGTCAATATGATCTAGAAAATATAATTTTCTTTATCCATTGTGCCCATCACTACATCTTTTGTATTACTGGAGGTGAACTCTTTCCTATATAGTCGGACGCAAGTGTACAATTTTACTCTCCCTATCGGTACACCGTTAAGAGGAAGCAGGTAGGAAAAGCTGATCGTTTTAAGAAGTGGATGCGAAAAGTGAACTCTCTGTCATAAACCAAAAGTCTGAAAACTTTAAGATTGATAGTGAATAATATATACCATATTTTTCATTACATATGACAATTCGGAGTGCTACTGAATTGCTGATAGATAGACGGCTATTTCAATTGCGAATACTGATGAGACTAATTATTGTAATTTAAAAGCCTACAAAAATGTAAAATAAATCCCTTATTCCTGTTATTTCTGTATAATATATATCATTGTGTTAAGAGTTTTTCACTATGGCAGCGATATTAATATAATTGTAAAAATATTGCTGAATCTTCATTGTAGTTTTAGTGGGTGTTGGAAATTATTCATTTGACATAATGTTACTATCATAATAGATTGAGACTCTTAAAATCGCGATACGGGATCTCCGTGAACGTCCTCTGCATCACGTGATCTCGCTCAGTTCATCTGTAAGATGTCTCATTTGAAGGACCTGATACTCGGTAATAATTACGGGGTCTTGCTTCACGATGACTTCTACTCAACATCTTCGTCGATGGCATCATCTGCAAAGGTATTGATTTAAATATATTTTAGGTCTCTAAGCAAATCGCTACATGTTTTTTTTTATACTGGAGGCAGTGGCGTAATGAGCAAAAACTTTTTTTGGGGGAAGAGCACTTTTTTTTCTCTCGAGTTTTTGAGGCAAAATTTAGCGCCGATTCAGTCGGTCGGTGAATAAGCGAGGGGGGGGGGGGTGGGGGTAAGAGCACATTATTATTTATTTATTTTTTTGTTCAAGGGGGGGGGGGGAGGGACATGCATTTTTTTTGTAAAGGTTAAATTTACGTTATTATCCTATTTCTTTTACCGTTTGGGGGGCCTAGGAGGGGGGGGGGGGGTCGGCCCGGAAAAATCGCCACGTGGCTCCGCGCCTGCATTTCAAGAACATTTTTATATCACTGGTATCGAATTAGTAATAAACCACATTTGAATATTATTGGGGGGGGGGGGGGTCTACAGCTCCCTCAAGCCCCCCATCAGCACGCCGGTGACTGGAGGTGTACTCTTTCCTATATATCGTAGTCAAACGCAAGTTTACAATTTTACTCTACCTATTGGTACACCGTTTAAGAGGAAGCAGGTAGGAAAGGTTGAACGTTTCAGGAAGTGGATGCGAAAAGCTAATACCAAAACAGAGTGAAGATTATAAAATTGATAGTGAATAATACGGTGCGACCCAGAAAATAATAACCGAGAAATATCGATGTTTTATCATAATTTAGACACATTTATAATCAATAAATGACACATAGTAGTAAAGCTTAGATCCTCCTCTTTCATTTGATGCATTTCGTATGATGCATATTTATCACATGAGTGATTAAAAATATATTGAAGGAAGGAAACCAAAAATTCATTTGGCGGGCGGTATCTGAATTTCAAAGAGAAATTCACATTTCTAGAAAGTTTATTTTGATATGACACCTCCGATCAATCAGGAAAAGGTAGCCAGGAATAACAAAGTTTTGTTTGTTTAAAGTGATGCTTGCATTTCCATAATTTGATTAAACGTATTCGTTTTCACTGGCTGCCTATCATAATACAAAAACAGAGTGAGAATTATAAGAATGATAGTAAACAATGTATACTATATCTTTTATTTCGTATGAAAGTTGAGAGTGCTACGGAATTGCTGATGGAGGGTCATTTTTTATCATTTGTGAATACTGATGAGACTAAATAGAATAATTAAGAAACCTACACAAAAACAATCGAATCTGTTCGTCCCCGTTTTTATTATTTCTGTAACCCTTTGGAAACTGCAATGTGTTCCATGGATTTGTGTTGTTACACTTTTTTGTTATGTAATATTAGTTTTTCAAAGTACTATTTTAATCAAGTATAATAATAACGTATTACTTTTGTGAATAAATAGGAGGGGTACCGTAACATCGTGTAATGTTGAAAAAAATGTCTAAGTATAGTGTAATGTCAGCAATTGTATATCCAACATACCGTTACTATTGTAACAGATAAGGACTTGACATCCACTTGTGTATCACACCCCCTCCCCTGATTATTTCGATGTGCAAATGCAATAGAGTCGGTTAGATTTCATACCGAATGGGGGAAATCCCCTCCTGTCTTACGATCATGGTCCCATCACTGTATCATGTTATCAATAACATAATCAATGTGTGCATGTTCCCGCCGATTAAGCACACACATTTTCCTTTAAGAGTAGTCTGTTTAAGGACTGATTAGCGACCGTCCTGACTTCTTGTTTTATTCTCCTTTATTCTGTAAGACTCAAGATCATGAGCCAAGTCCTTCATTCATATTTCACCACTACTTCCTCAGTCAACAGGTCAATATGATCTAGAAAATATAATTTTCTTTATCCATTGTGCCCATCACTACATCTTTTGTATTACTGGAGGTGAACTCTTTCCTATATAGTCGGACGCAAGTGTACAATTTTACTCTCCCTATCGGTACACCGTTAAGAGGAAGCAGGTAGGAAAAGCTGATCGTTTTAAGAAGTGGATGCGAAAAGTGAACTCTCTGTCATAAACCAAAAGTCTGAAAACTTTAAGATTGATAGTGAATAATATATACCATATTTTTCATTACATATGACAATTCGGAGTGCTACTGAATTGCTGATAGATAGACGGCTATTTCAATTGCGAATACTGATGAGACTAATTATTGTAATTTAAAAGCCTACAAAAATGTTAAAATAAAAACCTTATTCCTGTTATTTCTGTATAATATATATCATTGTGTTAAGAGTTTTTCACTATGGCAGCGATATTAATATAATTGTAAAAATATTGCTGAATCTTCATTGTAGTTTTAGTGGGTGTTGGAAATTATTCATTTGACATAATGTTACTATCATAATAGATTGAGACTCTTAAAATCGCGATACGGGATCTCCGTGAACGTCCCTCTGCATCACGTGATCTCGCTCAGTTCATCTGTAAGATGTCTCATTTGAAGGACCTGATACTCGGTAATAATTACGGGGTCTTGCTTCACGATGACTTCTACTCAACATCTTCGTCGATGGCATCATCTGCAAAGGTATTGATTTAAATATATTTTAGGTCTCTAAGCAAATCGCTACATGTTTTTTTTATACTGGAGGCAGTGGCGTAATGAGCACAAACTTTTTTTTGGGGGAAGAGCACTTTTTTTTCTCTCGAGTTTTTGAGGCAAAATTTAGCGCCGATTCAGTCGGTCGGTGAATAAGCGAGGGGGGGGGGGTGGGGGTAAGAGCACATTATTATTTATTTATTTTTTTGTTCAAGGGGGGGGGGAGGGACATGCATTTTTTTTGTAAAGGTTAAATTTACGTTATTATCCTATTTCTTTTACCGTTTGGGGGGCCTAGGAGGGGGGGGGGGGGGGGGGTCGGCCCGGAAAAATCGCCACGTGGCTCCGCGCCTGCATTTCAAGAACATTTTTATATCACTGGTATCGAATTAGTAATAAACCACATTTGAATATTATTGGGGGGGGGGGGTCTACAGCTCCCTCAAGCCCCCCATCAGCACGCCGGTGTCTGGAGGTGTACTCTTTCCTATATATCGTAGTCAAACGCAAGTTTACAATTTTACTCTACCTATTGGTACACCGTTTAAGAGGAAGCAGGTAGGAAAGGTTGAACGTTTCAGGAAGTGGATGCGAAAAGCTAATACCAAAACAGAGTGAAGATTATAAAATTGATAGTGAATAATACCGTGCGACCCAGAAAATAATAACCGAGAAATATCGATGTTTTATCATAATTTAGACAGATTTATAATCAATAAATGACACATAGTAGTAAAGCTTAGATCCTCCTCTTTCATTTGATGCATTTCGTATGATGCATATTTATCACATGAGTGATTCAAAATATATTGAAGGAAGGAAACCAAATATTCATTTGGCGGGCGGTATCTGAATTTCAAAGAGAAATTCACATTTCTAGAAAGTTTATTTTTATATGACACCTCCGATCAATCAGGAAAATGTAGCCAGGAATAACAAAGTTTTGTTTGTTTAAAGTGATGCTTGTATTTCCATAATTTAATTAAACGTATTCGTTTTCACTGGCTGCCTATCATAATACAAAAACAGAGTGAGAATTATAAGAATGATAGTAAACAATGTATACTATATCTTTTATTTCGTATGAAAGTTGAGAGTGCTACGGAATTGCTGATGGAGGGTCATTTTTTATCATTTGTGAATACTGATGAGACTAAATAGAATAATTAAGAAACCTACACAAAAACAATCGAATCTGTTCGTCCCCGTTTTTATTATTTCTGTAACCCTTTGGAAACTGCAATGTCTTCCATGGATATGTGTTGTTACACTTTTCTGTTATGTAATATTAGTTTTTCAAAGTACTATTTTAATCAAGTATAATAATAACGTATTACTTTTGTGAATAAATAGGAGGGGTACCGTAACATCGTGTAATGTTGAAAAATATGTCTAAGTATAGTGTAATGTCAGCAATTGTATATCCAACATACCGTTACTATTGTAACAGATAAGGACTTGACATCCACTTGTGTATCACACCCCCTCCCCTGACCATTTCGATGTGCAAATGCAGTAGAGTCACTTAGATTTCATACCGAGTGGGGGAAATCCCCTCCTGTCTTACAATCATGGTCCCATCACTGTATCATGTTGTCAAACACATAATCAGGGTGTGCATGTTCCCGCCGATTAGGCGCATACATTTTCCTTCAAGAGTAGTCTGTTTGAGGACTGATTAGCGACCGTCCTGACTTCTTGTTTTATTCTCCTTTATTCTATAAGACTCTAGATCATGAACCAAGTCCTTCATTCATATTTCACCACTACTTCCTCAGTCAACAGGTCAATATGATCTAGAAAATATCATTTTCTTTATCCATTGTGCCGATCACTACATCTTTTGTATTACTGAAGGTGAACTCTTTCCTATATAGTCAAACGCAAGTGTACAATTTAAGTCTTCCTATTGGTACACCGTTAAGAGGAAGCAGGTAGGAAAAGTTGAGCGTTTCAGAGAGTAGATGCGAAAAGTGACCTTTCTGTCATAATACATGAACAGAGTCCAGGTTATAAGATTGATAGTAAACAATATATACCTTTTTTCATTTCATATGAAAATTCGGAGTGCTACGGACGTGCTAATGGAGAGACAGCTATTTCAACTATCAATACTGATGAGACTAAACATATGAATTTAAGAACCTACAAAAGTGAATAATCAATTCTCTTCGAACCCCGTTTGTATTATTTCTATAACGTGTCAGAAACTGCAAAGTGTTCCATGTATATTTGTTTTTACACTTTTCTGTTATGTTATATTAGTTTTTCAAGTACTTTTTCAATACAATGTCAGAATAACATATTGCTTTTGTAAATGAATGAGGATGGCAACTGTATCATGATATTAAGCGTTAACACATATTTAAGTAGCGTAATTTCAGCAATTGTGTATCCAATACAATGTTACTATTATAACAGATTAAAACTTGACATCCAGTATGTGGATCATCCCTCCCCTCCCCCTTCACCCATTTTGACGTGAACATGTAGTAGGGTCAGTAAGAATACCGGATGATATGCCATGGAAAAAAATCCCCTCCTTTCAGACAATCATGGATCACCAACTATTATTTCGTCTATAACATAATCAGGGTGGTTAGGTTAATCCCCAAATTCAGCTTTCTTCATGAGAAGTGTAATTAAGGAATGGTTTACGACCGTTCTGCCTTCTTGTTTTTCTCTTTTGTTCTGTAAGACTTTAGACCATGAGCCAGGTCTTTTATTCATATTTACCCACCACTCCCTCTGTCAACAGGTCAATATGATCTAGAAAATATCATTTTCTTTATCCATTATGCCCAAAGTCCCGATTGGATCAATATAAATAAACCTATTGATCACCTCTGTCATTACCTATCAGTTATTAATCAATACCATTAATGCATTATATCGGTCTCAAAAGAATCCAGGGACTATTCAGATGCGTGCTGATTACAAGTGACAAAACTTGTAGCTCATTACAAGATACAATGTGATTGTGTCAAGATGTTTTAATAGTGGCAACGACATTTATATGATTTTTGAACAAATTGCTAAATTTTGAGTATAGTTTTGATGGGTTGTTTGTAATTAATTATTCAAAATAATGTTGGTATCATAACAGATTGAGACTCTTAAGACCGCTCGTTGGGATCTCAGTGAACGTTCCTCTGCATCACGTGATTTCGCTCAGTTCATATGTAGCATGCCTCATCTGAATAACCTGACACTCAGCGGTCGGTATCACGATGACTTCTACTCAACATCGTCATCGATGGCATCATCTACAAAGGTATTGATTTAATCATATTTGTTAGGACTCTTAGCTAAATCACTACATCTTATTTTTTACTGGAGATGAACTCTTTCCAATATAGTCAAACGCAAGTATACAATTTTAAGTCTCCCTATTGGTACACCATTAAAAGGAAACAGGCAGGAAAAGTCGAACATTTCAGGGAGTGGATGCGAAACGTGAACTTTCTGTCATAATACAGTGTACAAAAACAGAGTGAAGATTAAAAGATTGATAGTGGGTAATAATTATATACCATTTCTTCATTTCATATAAAAATTCGGAGTGCTACGGACGTGCTAATAGAGAGACAGCTATTTCAACTATGAATGCTGATGAGACTTAATATTTGAATTTAAAAACCTACAAAAATGAATAATCGAATCTCTTCGTCCTCGTTTGAATTATTTTTATAACATGTCAGAAACTGCAAAGTGTTCCATGTATATTTGTTTAATTTTTTGTACACTTTTCTGATATGTTATATTAGTTTTTCAAGTACTATTTCAATCCAATGTCAGAATAACATATTGCTTTTATAAATGAATGAGGATGGCAACTGTATCATGATGTAAAGCGTAAACACATATTTAAGTAGCGTAATGTCAGCAATTGTGTATCCAAGACAATTTTACTATAGGTTTTCCCGCCCAACTTCGTAAACTTAGCATCCGAATTAACGTTACGTTCATTCAAGTTCGTGCGAAATTGAATGACTATGTAGATCAACATTCAAAAAGCTAATTGCGTCGTTCAATTTGATTTAGTAGCATGCGATTTCATACTCTTGTCACGGAGACGTGCAAAACGAGCATTCAATTTAGAAAAGCATGCAAAGAGCATTCAAATTCGTGCCGGACAGACGGTGGTATGTATTCGAGCATTCAATTTCGTGATGAGGCATCCATATGTGACATTTGTGCATTGCTTTTCATTTGATGTTAATTTGTCACTTAATATACTT
>JAVYIG010014168.1:0-43089 GCA_035222895.1 Strongylocentrotus droebachiensis
ACAATGTTTAGTATTGTTTTATCAAGTTTCTTTTAATTTTATTGTTTACAGTTGGTGTTTACCGGTAACAAAACATTGCTTGATAATTTTGTTCAGTCTTTCCTTACAATATAAATATTGACAAACATGACAATGACACAATCATGATGAAGCTTAGTAATGTAAAACTCACAATCACATATCACATAATATCCACCTCATCATCTTCATCATTATCATCTCTCTCTCTCTCTCTCTCTCTCCCTCTCTCTCTCTCATACACACACACGTTCAGTTGTTCACAAACATCCATTCCACCATTTCCAAACAGAGAATATCTCTTTCCAGAAAAACAATACAAACGAAAACCTTTTTGAGGTAATGTTATTCATATATTTTATTCTTGATACATGTAGTTATTTCCAGCTCTTCATGTTTTCAACTAATATTCTTGTTATTTACTATTACTTATTTACTATACCAAAACGTTATAGCGCCTGTGAACACTAACAAAAACACGTACATAAATTTCCATCGGCGTATTTCCAACCAGGGTCTGAGCATTATTTTGAACTAGAAATTTGTTATTGCAAATTTGTTTTGTTCATGTTACTTACTAATCCATACTGCTTGGTGTTCTTTACTTTTTGTTACTTTATTACATTTTTGTACACAATATCACTTATTCTGGTTGTTTAATTAAATTCCTATCATTTCCAGTTGAATTTTTTTTATATCAATATAATTTGCTCATTTGTGTCGAGTCTAGTTGGGCCTCCTGTAGTGGTACTGGCGGGGATGCCTGCTCCATGTTGAAGGAATGCGAAGTCAACTGATTTGCCTCAGCTCCTGTTTTTTTGTTTGTAAATAACAAGAAGAGTTGCATATCTAAATAAACTGGGTACACAAACTATTTTATCCTTAACTTGATTAGTATTTATATTTTCATTAATCATACTTCATCATAAGAAAGTGCATTAGGCCACAAAAAATATTATTCTAGAGAGGTAGGGCAATGATAAGATGTAGGTACGTAAAAGTACGTAGGGTGTTGATGACTTGATGTCGATCAAAATTGAATACTAGTAGCATCTTTCAACATTAACACACACAAATATGTACATGTGGGACTGAACAAACGCAATTTTCCTCTTTCTGCTACTCGAAAATTATCATGCCAAAAACGATTAAGATTTGAGGAGAACAACAACATTGCCACGAAATATAATTGTTAATTATGGTAAACAATAACTATAAAAAGCTACAGTGGTTTTCAGCATGAATTCACATTCGTATTCGTAAAAATGATCAAAACTCACATTCCAAATAGCATTCGACCACCAGCAATTTCATCACGAATCATTTTCCGAGCGTACCATTTCGTACCGATCCCAGAAAAATATACTATTCGTGAAATAAATTTTATTGAAATATATCATGTCTTATATTAAATACATTGCAAAAAAAAACATATTGGAAGTTCAAATTGTTATCAATTTTACAATTATAGATGTTCAAGCACAAATTTAAGGCCGATTTGCAGCTATAATTATCACTCTTTTCCCCTCAATACACAATACCCACCCCCTGAAAAAAATGGACGAGGCCAGTGGGAAAAACCCAGGCCAGTGGAAGAATACGGATCCGGAGAAGAGAGGAATGGAACGATCTGGTAAAATATTTGACGTTCAAAAATCACTTTCCGTAGTTTATGAAATGGTAAAACGGAATAATATTGTAAATTTTAGAATCTAGATATATACAGTTTTCAAACTTACCGTTGGATTTTCCATGTAGATCCAAGGAAAAACTCGTAATCTGGAGATCAAAACTTGTTTACCGATTTTCTTTGCGAGTTTTGATGCTACAGAAATGTCCAAGGTACCCCCGTGTAGCTTAGTATGTCGGCTATTCATCGGAAGGACTCGGGGTTTTTTTTCCTGTAGAATGAGCGCCGCAGAAGTTCCGAAAGTGGCGCTGACTTTTCCGAACTATCACGACTGTAGCCGAAATTTGGTGCCGTAATTCATCCTACGGCCGGTGAGTGGAAGATACGTGGAGCCTATTGGTTATGTGTGTATTCCGGACACACACAGTGCTCCCACTCACTTTCGCTCTCGGTCAAGCGCTGTCAACGTGTGACGTCATCGAACTGAAACCCCTACCCCTACATTAGAGGGTTTCTAGCGCCCTCTATTATTGTAAACCTTGCTTCTTATTTTGCAGATTGCTATAAAAGAATATTATTACATGTTAAATTGATATGGAATAATAGGAGTAAGAGCAGTGTTTGGGGTTAGACCAGGAGATTATTGGAGTTTATTTGGAAGTAAGGAAAGTATGGAAGATAAATATTTGGATTGGAGTAGTTGATGAAAGTTGTATTTTCAACAGTTAACTTTGAATTTAAAAAAGCAACAATTAACAAAAGAGGTGAGAACCAAACAAACAAACCGAACAAACAACAACAACAACATCAACACTTACAAAAAACATGGTCCGAACGATATTACGTTGAAAAGGGGTCAATAGGCTGATTTTAACAATTACAGATAACATCGTGAAATCATATTTGGTTTAAGTCCATAAACATAACGTTGCAAAGGTGGTAAGTATTGTTAACTTGATAAAACAAAACATTAAGACCAAAGAAACTTACAAGTATGTTTATTATATGAATCACATTAATAATCAATGAGGAAAGAGGATTAGTCACGAAAATAGCAATTATTTTTTACACTCGTATTTTTCATATTAAAGTGTGATGGATCAACAAATTAAATTCAAAAGATTGCAAGAGAGGTTTGGATATCACACAGTGATTGCTGGCTTAGAGTTGATCAAAAAAGAGGGAGCCAGTGGCTAAAATTGATAACGGTCTTTTTAGCCCGTTACCAAGACTCATTGACAATTTATCTCGTCTTTCTTGAAGACACCACATAATTCCAGAGCATGCTCCTGCATGACCAACTATAAGGTGGCTGACTCCCCCCCCCCCTTTCCCCCTCTGGATTCACCCCCCCCCCCCGTTAATAAGGGTAAGAGATTAAAGAAGTCTTCATCCACCCCCGGAACTTCATTTTACTTACTTACTATACTTACTGCCCATTATGCCTCCTGGCACATAGGGCAGCAACAAAAGTCTTTCACTCCTTCCGATCCTAGGCTGGTCTTTGGATGGTTCAGGTTCAGGTCTTTAATCTCCCCTTCCACAGTTCTTCGCCAAGTGTTTTTAGGACGTCCCCTCTTTCTTTTGCCGTCTGGTGTCCATTGGAGGGTTGTTCGTGTGATGTCATGTATGTTTTTTCTCACGATCATTACATGTCCGATCCATCTCCATCTTCTTCTCGTGATGATGTTCTTCATGCTGTCTTGATGGCATTGGGCATACAGTGCTTTGTTTGAAATGGTGTTTGGCCTGGAAATGCGACATATTGAGGTCGTTTTTCGTCATTCTCCAACATTCAGAGCCGTACAGAAAAGTAGAAAGGACACAGCTCTGGTACAATTTTAGCTTGGTCTTGGTGCTGTACTGCTGTGATCTCCATATATTATTGAGCATTCTGAATGCAATTCTGGCGTTATTAAGACGGTTCTTAATGTCATTGCCTGCGCCTCCATCGTGGCTGACAGTGCTGCCTAGGTAAGTAAACTCCTCAGTTATAGGTAGGTCTTCCCCGTTTGCTTGTATTGGTCAGGGGTCCGAGATGTTCAGGGTCATCACCTCTCTTTTCTTTTGGCTGATCTTCTAGCCAATTTGCTGGGCAAAATCACTGAGTCTGGATGTTTTTTCTTGCATATGCTGGTTGGTGTGTGAAAGTAGAGCGAGATCATATGCAAAGTCGAGGTCCTCAAGTGTAGAAAAGAGGGTCCATCTTATGTCTCTTTTTGGGTCTTCACTGAGTTGCCTGTCTCATCACCCAGTCTATGGCGATATTGAAGAGCAGTGCTGACATGACGTATCCTTGCCTAACTTCAGTCTTCACTTGGAACTTATCCCAATAAACAAAATCACGTGAAAATCACGTCAATATCAAGGTATCGACTTGAGGAGAGTTACGTTCTTCAAACACCTGACATTTACGTAAATGTGTTAATACGTTTATTGCACTAGGTAACTTAAAACACACGTGCACTAAATCACGCAATTGTCACTGCAATATCACCATTA
Organism: Strongylocentrotus droebachiensis; assembly: GCA_035222895.1. NCBI lineage: Eukaryota > Metazoa > Echinodermata > Echinoidea > Camarodonta > Strongylocentrotidae > Strongylocentrotus > Strongylocentrotus droebachiensis. Next base: position 4,151 of record JAVYIG010014168.1, read on the forward strand.
TAATAACGTGATTATCCCTACCTTGGAGACCATGGTTTGTAAACCTAATACTCCCGTGTTTGTTTGGTTATGAAATTACATCTTCATAAACGAAATTATCGCGTCACAGAAACACGTGAAGCGTTAGTGATAGTTTTAGTCAAAATATCTGCGTGAAATTCACGTGAATATTACGAGGCTGACTTGAGATGAATCATGTTCTTCATTCACGTGAAATTTACGTCGAAGAGGAAGTATGTTACTGTAACCCGCGTTCAACCCAATAATTACGCACATGTTACACAATAAATTTACAAAAATATTGACGTTCTCATCCCGTTTCTGAACATCGTGTCTTGGATCTTCCATAATTAAGTCCAGGCGCGCCGGAAGCAGTTTGGGATTAGAGGGGGTTGGGGGGGGGGGGGGGGTGGGTGCAAACATCCCAGAAGAGAAAGCTAGTTGCAACTGGTCCAGTTGATGAACCATTTCGTCGCTGTTTTCACGAAGTGACGGTAGTGAAAAAAAATTGCATTCACTTTGCGTTACGATTTTCCTCACTACCGTCACTTCGTGAAAACAAGGACGATTTAATGCCAACTGGTAACCCTGGAAATTGAAATGGGCTAAATGATCCAGTTGATCCAGGCCAGTTATAATTCGACTGGTCTAGCTGAGCCGTTAGAACCATTTGGTAAAACTTCCAACCAGTTGAACAGCAACAATACTTCAATACTGGTACGTCTGTATTTCCAATGTAAAGGCATTGGTAATAAGTAGACTTACATAATTGAATTAATCGAGAAAAAATCGTATACTTGTACTTTATTGAAATTATTTTAGGTCATAGTTATTGTTTCCCTTATTCATGTTTAACTAAATGTAATTTATACGAAGTAGCGAAATGTCCTAATAACTGGTAATTTATATTTGTAGTATTTTCGAAATGAATTGCATATAACTAAATCATCAGTAATTAAGAAATATGCTGTAAATTCAGATAAATTGTTTAAAAAAACATAGATCTGCACGCACCCATATTCAATATGCAAATTAATTGGTGTCAGCTGGTTCAACTCGAAATATGCCAACACTCAGTCATCAACTGGTGCAACTGGAAATATGCACACTCCAGTTATCAACTGGTGCAACGAAAATATGCCAACAGTCAGTTATCAACTGGTGAACATAGAAATATGCCAACAGTCACGGGATTATCACCACGGAGCTTAAATGGTAACTGTGAAACCATCAAGACACCCAAGAATAACTCATTTTCACACCTGGAAAACACGGAATACCCAGCTTATATTAATAATCCGTTTGAGTCACGAGATCATCACCGCGGAACTGCTGGCAACGTTGACTACCATTTAAATAGGTGTTTTAAGACACCTAATTATGACTAATTTTTCACACCTAAAAGTCACGTATGCCCAGTTTAGATTAATAATCCGTTTGAGTCACTAGATCATCACCGCGGAACTTATGGCAACTTTGACTACCATTTAAATAGGTGTTTTAAGACACCTAATAATTACTAATTTTTCACACCTAAAAGTCACGTATGCCCAGCTTAGATTAATAATCCGTTTGAGTTACGAGATCATCACCGCGGAACTTATGGCAACTTTGACTACCATTTAAATAGGTGTTTTAAGAAACCTAATAATAACTAATTTTTCCCACCTAAAAGTCACGTATGCCCAGCTTAGATTAATATTCCGTTTGAGTCACGAGATCATCACCGCGGAACTGCTGCCAACTTTGACTACCATTTAAATAGGTGTTTTAAGACACCTAATAATTACTAATTTTTCACACCTAAATATCACGGATTCACAGCTTAGATTAGTTATCAGTTTTAACTACGTGATCATCACCAAGAAAGTTATGGAAACTTTGAAACCATTTAAAAAGGTGTTTTAAGACACCTAATAATTACTAATTTTTCACACCTAAAAGTCACGTATGCCCAGCTTAGATTAATAATCCGTTTGAGTCACGAGATCATCACCGCGGAACTTATGGCAACTTTGACTACCATTTAAAAAGGTGTTTTAAAACACTTAATAATTACTAATTTTCACACCTACATATCACGTATTCACAGCTTAGATTAGTAATCAGCTTGAGCCACGTGATCATAACCAAGAAATTGATGGTAACTTTGAAACCATTTAAAGAGGTGTGTAAGACACCTCAGAATTACTAATGTAATATAACCAGAGATTCACGGACAGAACAATAAGACGATTAGCCGGTGTAAGTAACGTGATTATTACCATCAACCTTGGATAACCTGTGAAACCAATCGATAAAGGTGCTTACAAGACCAAATAATTACGTATTTATCGCCATCAGTTAACGGACAAAAAAATCGTTGCTTGGTCAAGTGGTTATTTGGTCATAAACACTTGATTTACAGAGGTAAGTGGAATCACGTTACTCCAGTCGCGTGATAAACTGGTGGTTTTTAGGTTAGATGAAAACGTGAACAGGAGTACCTTTTTTGTTTAAATGAAGGCACGTGTCGATAACGTTTAAATCTAGTTCAAAAGGCACTATACTTTAAAATCACTTAAAATACACTCCCAAAAGAGGTTACTTTTTAGTGTTCTGTTTATTGGGATGGCTACTGTTTCCAACTCTGCATGTGAAATTGGTGTAAAAGCTCTTAGTTACAAGAACTAGCTGCTCTGGTATCCCATATTTGCGTAATATTCTCCAAAAGCTCTCTCGGTGTATGCTATCGAATGCTTTTTCAAAGTCAACAAAATTAATATAAAGTTTCCTCTGCCATTCTGTGCATCGCTCTATGATATTACGTAGTGCAAAATCTGGTCAGTACACCCTTTTCCCTTCCGAAAACCTGCCTGTTCCCTTCTGAGACTTTGGTCAACAGCATCTGTGATACGGGTAATAATTATTTTTGGCACGCCAGTTATTGCAGTTTTTTTAGGGATCCCTTCTTTGGTAATCTTACAATAACTAACTGTAAATTGAAGCAACTTTAATTTACAATTGCATAAAGGATTTCGTTAATATAAGATAACATCGAATTAACTAGGTGGGCATTAAGACATGACCTTTAGGTACACTACTGGATCAGTACAACCTTCCCTAGACGCACTCCCAACATGACATAAACAGTATCGTCGAGAATGCGATTCTTACTACGAATGCATCTACAACGCTAGGTCAACGTATCTCAAGAATATTATTGCAGATGCTGACACCAAACAACTGTTCAGCATCGTAAAGTCACTCTCATCACCAAATCAATCATCGATTATTCCGGATCACTCATCTGACCAAGCCTTTTATTAACCGGGCGCCGGGCGATTTTTACCCTACGGTCCCTGACTTTTGGCGCCCGGTAAGACGGGGAAAATGAGTACCGGGCGCCGGTTCATTTTTATTTCTGGCGCCCGGTCTGGGAGAATTAACATTTTCTGTTTCATAAACTTCCACATGTCTAGCACTAAATGTTCACAAATGTGACAAAAACTTACTTGATACGAGTTAAACATGGACTGAATGAACCCTAACAAATCATTACATAATGAGAATCCTAATTAAAATCGCCCAGAAACAATTGCAGCACTAATACGAGCGGCCGCTATCTCCTACTCCTAGCGGAGTACGGAGCACACAATACAGGGGATGTACACCACTCAAATCTAAGACGAGCGCATTTCCCCAAGCCATGCATACACACACAAATGACATCAGTGCTGTACTGCACTACACACACAGTGTCAGTACAAGAAAGTCTCGATGTAACTTCCAAAAATCCATCCCAAAAGCCAAATTTTGCCGTCAAAAATGCGAAATCGGAGTCATATTTCCAAAGCTCACGGGGGTTTAGCCCAGGTTTAAGAAACAGTTTCATCAAAATAGCGCTAAAAATCAAGAAATCAGCGATTTTGTTGCCAGTTTTTTTGCCTATCGCATGCCCTTCGGATGTAATGGTATCTTCAACAAGCCAAATGAAAAACAGAACACCGGACCTGCTGATGCATTGACTTTATGTACAAAGTTGATTGCAACTCCAGACTTGCCTTGATTCAGCGGCCCTCGTACTCATTGACTAAAATTCTGTGATGTTTTAAATAATGGATTTTTTTGATCAAATAGGTAAATATATTTAACAAATTTTTTTTTTTTTTTTTTTTAATTATTATTTTTTTTTTTTTTAAGTGACAGGTCTAAATAACAAACCCGTTAAACAGGCAAAATCTTTTTTTTTCACCTAAAATATGCTTTTTCAAGCTGAATACCGGTAATATGTTTTTTGAAAGTGACAGGTTGGCAGCTCTGCATTGTCATTATAGATGGTTTTTCTTAAGTATTTTTTTTATAAAAATAATTTAATTCCCCCCTTCCTAACATTTTTCAATTTTTGACATTTAACGGCATGAAAATAGTATTAAACATGAACTACAACAACTACATATGACAGATTTATCCAAGGTATGAGTGATTTAATATAAGAGTGCTCAAAATGTAAACTGTAGAAATTAAACTACCGTATGTATAAATAAAAGGTAACGTTTAACAAATAATTTAAAAGAATACATATTTTCATCAATTTTGGAAACGGCTCCTGGTCCTGGAAAACGGCTCCCGGTTCTCTAAAAAAATTAAGGACCGGGAGCCGCTTTTTCAGATATTTGGCTCCCGGTCTGCTTTGACTTAATAAAAGGCTTGCATCTGACAGTGAACTTGCCAACAGGTTTGCTCGGTTCTTCAGCGAGAAGGTATCCAATGTTGTATTTTCCTTCACTGACTCAGTTCCGGTGTCAGCAATTACATATTGCGCTCCTTCATCTGATCATGAACTTTCCCAATTCCGTCTTGTATCTGAGTCAGAAGTCAGGAAGCTCATCAAATCACTACCATCTAAACACTGTAAATTGGATCCAATTCCAACGTGGCTCTTGAAGGACACCCTTGACGAACTCCTCTCTGTCATCACCAAGATGTTTAATCTCTCCTTGTCCTCTGGCCAGGTCCCGGAATCATTTAAAACGTCTCTACTCCTTCCTCTTCTCAAGAAGCCGAACCTTGATCCGAATGGACTGAACAACTACAGGCCTATTGCAAATCTACCTTTCCTAGATAAAGTCTTGGAGAAGATTGTGGCTGCTCAGCTGAAGGCCCACCTCGAGAGATTTGACATGCTTCCTGTCCATCAATCTGCTTACCGGAACCACCATTCAACAGAAACTGCTTCGGTTAAAGTCTTAAACGATCTTCTCCTGGCCATAGACAAGGGTAATGAAGCTGTGCTCATCCTCCTGGATTACACGGCTGCATTTGATACCATCGACCACACCCTGTTACTTCAGCGCCTGGAAAATGACTTTTTTTATCACCGGAACTGTTCTTGATTGGATACGCTCATATCTCCACAATCGCAGTCAACGTGTGATCATCAACGACACGCCTTCTGCAACATTTCCACTGGTCTGCGGCGTTCCTCGGGGTTCCGTGGTCGGCCCGCTTCTCTTTGTTTTCTGCACCAGCCCACTGTCTAGGGTCATTGGTTCTCACCGGGGGATTCATCATGCGATGTGCGCTGACGACGCTCAGATTTATGTGACTCTTGAGCCTGGCGGGAAGGATGGTGCGGCTCGGAGGCTTGGCGGTTGCCTTGGGGATATTGGGTTCTGGTCTTCTGGCAGTGGACTTTGCCTTAGTGAACGAGAGTCTGAAATGATCCACATTGCTTCCAGATTCGGAGACGCCGGTTTCTTCCCCGACTTGGTTGCCGGAGATGGTTCACTGAGGGGTGGTGAATGCGTTCGAGACCTTGGTGTTTTAATCGACACAAATCTTACATTTCAGCAGCATATTAAAAACGTTTGTAAATCTGCATCTTTTGGAATCTTCAAAATTGGGAAAATTAGGAAACTACTTGACCGACCCGCAGCTGCAAAATTAACCTATGCTTTTGTATCCTCCCACCTTGATTTTTGTAATTCATTTTTTTTCTGGCCTTCCTCATTCATACTTGCTTCCACTCCAGGGAATTCGGAATGCTGCTGCGGGGCTTGTTGCTCTCTCGAGAAAATTTGAGCACATGGCCCCAATGTTGCGTTCTCTCCATTGGCTTCCCATGCACCGTCGTGTGACATTTGGGGTTCTTTTTATGACATGCAGGGTTCTCCATGGCCGGGCCCCAAAGTGTCTTTCAGGTTTGATTTCCTTGCGTTCTTCTGGTTCTTTGGGACCTCTTCGGTCGTCATCGGCCTTGCGGTTGGCCCTTGGACCTCGTTCTGTTGCAGGGTGTGGCGATCGGGCTTTTTCAGTGGATGCCCCTGTCCTTTGGAGTGGGTTGCCAGTGCATGTTCATGATGCACATTCTCTTGACCAGTTTGGGTCCTTGCTGGGGGCGCTCCTTTTTAATTCATAAATGCTATTATGCAGTTGTGGGTCGGTCAAAGGAGGTGCACACCATCTTATTCTTTGTTTGTTTGATATTTTGTTTGATCTTATGTTTGACCTGATGTTTGATCTCATTTTTATTTTTGTTATTATATATGCATGATTTATTGAATAAAGAACATATTTATATTTTTTGTGTTTATTACAAGTTTTAGTTGGTAATTTAAAGTCAGACAATGGTGCGCTCAGAAACACCTGTATTAAGCGCCTAATAAATGTTATATATTATTATTATTTATTATTTATTTTCAGTTAATCTTATTTTTTAAAATGTTGTCAAATCAGTTCAAAATGTTGTAGATAGATGAGGCATATTTAAATCAATCGTCTTCAGATATTATACATCTCACCGAGTAATTCAAACTTCTGCATTGATATAGTACACGAGGATCGAGCGAGAATACCGACGCAGGTGACCCGACAAGGCAACATATCTATGCGTATCTTTCTTGCTCCCTCGACGAGACGACTCCACCCAACAACCCCCCCCCCCTCCCGCCCCCTCTCTCTCTCTAACTCCAACTCTCTCTTCTCTCTTTCATCTCCCCGTTTCTTTTGTTTCATTTTCTCTTTTTATTTTCTTTTCTTTTTTTTCCTCCCTATTCTTTATCTTTTTCCCCTCTCCTTTCTCCTTTTCTTTTTTCTTCTCTTTCTTTCTTCTCTTCACTTTCCTTTCTTTTTGTTCTCTTCCTTTCCTTTTTTTCTTTTCTTTTTCTTTCCCTCTCATTTTTTCCTCCCCTGTTACTCAATTTCCCGACGGCAGTGCAAATTTACCGACAAAATTCTGATGTAGGGGGGGGGGGAGGTGTTGCACCCCCACACCCCCTCTTTAGTGACGCCTCTGATTGTCAATCTTGAAGAATGTGGTCCTGATAGTAGTAATAGTAGTAGTTGTTGCTCTATACAGAGCAAATTTATTTTTCATTTATTTTCACATTATATAAACATTGACAGACAATAATAAACGTATATAACAGAAATGAGCATTGAAATATCTTTGTAATGCAAATTTATTTTGTTATAGGAAATAAAGAAAAAAAACGAACCTACTTGAAAGCAATGCTTGGTAGGTGTAGGTTTGCACAATAATAATTAAACTTTATACATTTATAACTTAATCTTGAAAAAAATTACGGAATAAAAAAAAAAAAGACAGACGATGAAAACAAACAAATAACGAGACAAAAAAACAAATCAGAAACAGAAGCAGAATGACAATATGAGGATAATACATAAAGGAAAAAAAGAATGAGAGAGTGACAACAAAAAGGGGGAAAACAGCAGAAAGAGAAGAAGAAGAGAGAGAGAGAGAGAGAGAGCGGGTAGAGGGTGAGAGAGAGACAGAGAGGGAGAGAGAAAGGTGGTTGTCTCTGCGGGGAGAACGAACAAACTAATTGAGATGATTAAAATACGGTAAACGCAGTCCCAATTTAAGTTTTATATCAACTAATGTAAAGGCCTATACGGGTAAACACCAACTATTTATGCTTACATATCTCCTAGGGGTGCATTTACGTTATTAGCTTGCCTCTTTATTATTAATTGGCCTTAATTGCATCAATTTATTTTGATTTGAAATATACGAAGAGCTTAATTTCAAACGGCGGTTAATCTACTTTTGACCAAAACAGATTTAAGATGAATATGTGGATCTGACACATTGGAATCCATGCATGATATATTGAATTTAAAGAATGATTTTCGACAGTGAATTACACTCAAAATCGTTTCATTCCGAAACGGACTAAATCCCGTACGGCGGTTACGAATTTGTTCATTTAAACCACATGTCCTTAAGCTAAATTCCGATTATTGTAGATATAGTGACTAAGCCATACCATACTTGATGATCAGTGACATTTTTCAATGAAATTCAAAGAACGTTTCCTTTTTTAATTTCTTTTGGAAGGAAGCATCTAAAGCGTTTTTTTTTTTTTAAGGAACAGTTAACAATTCAAAGTAGATGATAAAAACAAAAAAAGCTAAAAGCGGATTTAGTCCTTTTGGGAATGACAGTCTTTTATATATATATATGTATATATAAGAGAGAGAGAGTGTGTGTGTGTGTGTGTGTGTATATATAGGCCTATATATATGTTTATCACATATAACAACAAATTCAATTAGAAAATTACTCCGTTACGGTTTTAGAAATGGTAATTAAACAGTAAGAAAGCTTAACAGAGTTTAAATTTTTGGCGCTTTTGCCGAATGTCCCGAATTGCTCAAAGCTTTCTCACGCTCTATTACGGTCTTTACGCTTTAATTAAGCTTTGTTACGCTTTGCCGCCGCTTTGCTCGCCGATTTAATGCGCCATCAATTCGGCGTCGGTGTGAACTTAGCATAACATATCTCAGGAGATCGTGAGATTTTTTGAAAAAATGACGCCGAATTGATCGCCGATTTAAAGCGCGACATTCGGCGTCGGTGTGAACTAGGCATAAGCCAAATGTCCTCATCATCAATGGTAAGGTATTCATGATGAATTCTACTGCATGAAACTCATATGGATGGATTGGTGCTGCTATGGGGCTGTTCAGACTCTGCTGGCAATTTGGACAAGTCCCCCCTTAACGTTCCAGCTGTTTCTTCTATTCTCCTCTGACGCTTTGCTGACATGCAGTGTTGACCAACTTCGGTGAGAATTTGGCTAACCAAATATCCCTCTACAAAGTTTAATCTACTAGCACCCTGTCTAAATTGTCGAGACTGTGCCAGCGTTTTGCCGTCTTCTTGCTACGTTTTGCGAAACAAAATAATGTCTTGGGAACGTGGCATTTGTCACAATCACATAACGAGCATGTACGACTTTCTTGCATTCATTTCTATTGCCGCGAGAAGAGAGGTTAATTTTGTTGCAATACGTTTGGCACAAGGTATCCACCTGCATCTAATTCATGTTGCCTTTGAACTTGTGCTTGTGGATGTCTTCGAGGATTCCACGCGCCATCAGCTGTGGCCATTTTATTCCAATTCGGTTGTGGATTTTGATTGATGTAACCAGAGGCACCCTCCTCCGTATTCTGCTCGCTTTCTGTTCTTTTAGATGGTCCAGCGATTGTTCCGTCAGGGATGGTCTCATACAAGACAGAATCCGTTCTGATCGTCACACGACCAACGTCAGCGTTGCCTCGCTGGATTGGGGGCGTCATGTCCAACGAAGTGTGGGAAATCTATTGGATGTGTGAAAATGAAATGAGATGTAAGCTGTGGAAATGCCTGGTGCATCTTTTCCTGCCATTTTTTTTTTTAATATTCAAGGGACAATATCATCTTTCTTTTAATTAGCGATGTTTGCTGTAACACCACGTATTATTTCGAAAGGGTTGGTTGGCCTTGACAAGGGCCCACTCATACTTTATTTGTTTATATGTACTCGGCAGAAGTTTACACTTTTCTATTAACAATTGGCACAGTGGAAAACAGACTGTTTAAAATTGACCAAACTTCGCTGAAATTATGTATCTTGCTAACGTCTCGATTACGAGGAAGGGGCGTCAAACTTTCCTCTAAGTTTATAAGTCATCATGTCAGAAATTCAGAAGATTAATGCTTGAATATCTGACGATAAAGTATGCTTTGCTTTCCGAAATAGTTTGGGTACCGACATTATTTAATGTTTATATCTCTCTCACCCCCTAAAACAAAAACCAATTACATTTCATATATACTTCATGCCATATACTATTATGGAAAACAATGTTATCATTAAGAGGGGTAAGAGGACACTTTTTTTCTTTTTTTTTGGTCTCGAAATTTTGCTCCGTTGGGGGGGGGGGGGGGGGGTAAGGTCACCTTTTTTAGGTCAGCCGTTTTTTTTTTTTTTTTGTTAATAATTAAAAAAAAAAAAAAAAAATCCAAAAAGGGGGGGGGGGTTATAGGGGGTTATGGGGGGGGGGGGTTTACACACAAAAAAATACCAAAGGGGGGGGGTTAACCCCCCCCCCCCTGCGCACGCGCCTGGTTTGGATTATGTACCAAACTATTATTCGGATGGTTGTAAGACGATAAGTGTTATTGGCTAAAATTGCCAAATCAATTAGATTTTTTTTTAAACGAATTGAAGTGCACCAGTCTGTTAAAAGTATAAAGAATTGGGAAAAAACATATCAAAATAATCTCAAGGACAAATTATTTAAAATGTGTTTCCAGTTGGGAAAATGTTTAGGGAGTGTTGGCAGCGTGACAACATGAAAATATATTTCACATGACTTACTTATATCACAGGAATTAAACATTTTGTTCATCTGTGTTTTTCTCTGCCCTAACGATTGGCCCGTGATAATCATTGTCTGACCATTGTTTACTCGTATGCATGATCCCCATTGTCGATGTTTATGACTAATTGTTAATATTATTTGACTCCTTATATTCTACACAAATAATCTCCATCTCCGCCATTATATGTATCATGGGATAAATATACCGAAGGCGTCAATATGATTTACTGTTTCCAGTGCAAGATTAATCTATGCCGTACTTAAACGGGTAGTCCTGGAGCTAATCAAGAACAGGAATTGGCCTTTATCTTGCACATAGTTTTCCATCCTTTAGTTGGTGCTTATTTGTTTTGTGCAAACTTGACCGTGTGCCAAACGAATGATAGCGCAGCGAGGCGAAGAGAGCAGCCGCATTGATGGGGGAAAGTCTTGCAATTTGGAAGGGGGGATTTTGGCATTACCTGTGAGGCAGGCCTGGCAGGGTCTTGTCTCTTTGAAGAGAAATGCTGTCTGACTTGAGTTGTGATCCAGTATATCAATATGATGAGAATGATAGCTGCCAGGCCATAGGTAGATCCCATGAGCAAGGGCTTCAAGATGTTAGATTTCATGCCGGGTTGACAATCTTCATGATTTAAAATATATACAGTTAAAGGTATATTGATCTATTTTCAATTCTTCATTTAATTTATCACAGAGAACTATTATACTTCAGTCACATCTCGAAACCAATTCCAAACCGACATGTTCTTGGCAATGCAATGTAATGTATGTTTCGGATTGTATGAGACTGGGATATTAAGGTGACGCATGACTGGATTTTTGATAATATTTATCAAGATATATATATCATTATGGAGTGCGATCTATTATCAACAGATAAATCCATATATTGTCCCTTATCTTGCTAACAAAAAATATTATTCATATTTGTTTTGATTGAAAAGAGTTGATAAAACGAAAGTCTTTTGTCAATTTGACAAAAGGTATTCATGATGAGAATTAATATATAAGTTTTGTCCAACGTCCACTTCCTCAAATGCGTCCTATTGTGAGAGAAAACGAAATTGTTTTTCAATGAGATCTCAGCTTTCATAGTTTCAGATGTTCATGTCAAGAGTTAAATTGCACTAACCTTTTTCCGTTGATGTATCGTTTTCGTAATCGATGAAAGTAATGTCTATAAATAGTGTGTAAAGGAATAAAACCAAAACGTGTTTACAGTTTTAATTTGAACTCCAAATTACACATTTCCAGTATAATATCTTAAGAAGGATAAAATGGTAAAGTCATTTAACACTTAATTCAGTACGGGGTAGAGCTATCATGGTGTTTACTGCAATTAAATATTTGTATACCCTACACTTAAATTATTTTTTTTTACAAAATAAAACTTTTCCGAACCACATGGAAGAACAGGCCTATTTTGTTAAAATGTCTTGTCGATGAAAAAAGGAAAAAAGGAAAAAAACCTGATTGATTCTTGTTGTTGTTGGTAGATTTAATCATAGTGTCGGTTTGCATGTTTAGAATAACGAACAATTACCAGAATTTCGTATGCATTTACCCATATACACATTCACATGGGAGTGCTAAAATCATAGGCATTTGGGCATATTTTCAGGAGTGGGTTGTTGAAGCAGGGAGGTGATAGAAAAGAGTGGAATCAAGGCTATCAAGCCGCTTTCCTTTGACCCCATGCTCCAAGCCGCCGAAAAGTTGACCAGGTGGTGAGATAAAAGAGCGCATTAAATTTCAGGATTTAGAATTCCTACATCAGCAACTGTTCACTGTCCCTTTCAATGATTTCTCATCAATAGTTTGCTGTGTAATGAGTAAAACAAGCGAACACAAACTTGTGTAATTTCATCCTTTTTTCAACTGCAAAAAAAAAAAAACACGCGAAATCACGCATTAGCAAACTTAAAGTTATCGAAGATTGTAAATCATGGATTAAATAACGGGACATTAAAACATGCACAAATTAGCGCATCATCCTAAAATATTGAGTTTTTGTCAGGATCTACTTTTTCTTTTACCAACTATTGCACACAAATTATAAGAAGGGCGGAGTACTAAATTGGAAAAATTGTTTGATGCACTATTCCCAATACAATCCCCATATAAAGTTTATAATTTACACTGATTTTTTGCCGATAATGTAATATTTTGTAATACTGAAATGTGAAACTGGTCCCTGGCCTCTGAAATTCCCCGCAGTGGAAGCGCGGCTCGGAGCATGGGACTTCAAAGCCAAGTGGAATGTTACACATCCTATTGTTACGCTCTAGAACTCACGAATGCGTTTGAATAAATTACATGAGTTTCCACTCCTTTCTTTCACCTCCCTGGTTGAAGCGTGATGGGTGAATTTCAAACATCCTGTTTTTAAATTTAATGACTGAGCGACTCGAGTAAGCAAACAAGAAGAGGGGGAGGGACAGGCCCGGTGACTGAATAAACATCGTGCTTATAAATGACACGAGAGAGCGAAGCGAGCGAGCCAAACAAATAATAACGATGTTCATTATGGCAAAAATGTTACTTCGACATCGCAATCAATTCAATCTGGCTATTAAACTCGCTGCCCAAATATTGGAACATTAACAATTATCGGCTGGAATTTTGAACATTATTATACGGGTGAAGCACATGTTGTCTTCTATCGAGTTCTTTCTCAAATGATAATTCATTTATGTAATTAGGATCATGATTATTTTCATCCTTTTCCCCATTTTTGGCGGCTCTTCAAGTGCCATCCGCAGCACGTGCCCCCTCTGTCACCCCGACATATACACCACTGAGTATATACTCAGTATTACATGTTGAACTAATAATGCCATAGTGAAATTTGCATTACGTAAATTTTCACATTGCAGAAAGGGAGTGGTTGACAAAACCCCTTATATCAAAGCTTACTCTTTCAGCACCTAAGGCAAACATACGTGCCTATGACATCATTTCCATAATTCAACAATGCTATAATGCTAACATTTTTAAAGACAAATACAGGACAGGACCATCCCAGCAGACTAAGTCCGCAAGATTGACAAGGTTCGTTTAATGAAGATCATATCTAATTTGTGCAGAAGGCGATTGAGACCATCATATCGGTCTTGTGGGCTTTATCCTCTTGGTTCGACGGTATCAAGTAATGTTGATCGCTAGAACCCTCATATGACTTTTCAGGGGAGAAACATGGTTTGGGAAGATTTCACTCCGCTGGTATTTTACATGCCAAAATAAATGCTAAACCTATAAATTTAAGTAAGACAATATAAAATAACACCTTGAAATAAAAATGCATTTAAAAATTAAACACGCAAAAGGATTTATGTAGAAAAAAAACCCCCGGGTGATTGAAAACGCGATCCAAAATACGCAGTGTATAATTTTTTGGCAAAAATGAAAGTTGTTTCTGTGGTTAAGCGGGTAAGGTATTTTATTATGGTTATGCCTAAATAAACAGCCCCGATATTTCTTGCTGAGAATTTATATTTTGCTCGTACCCATTTATTAACTCCATTTGGCATGATTTTAAATTTTATATAATTTAAAATACAATACATACCTTCCATGTGCTGCGTGATAGGAAACCATTCAGTACCTACTAAACAAATGTATAGATGGTATTGTGTTACAATCCTGAACTATAAATGTGATGCCTCAAAGCTTCACAAACCTTATGTTGTACACAGTAAGCTCGAAATAGTTTACAATGAACATCGTTACAGTGCGTATCTTGAATAGGTAATCGAGTTCGGTAATAATAATAATGATAATAATAATAATAATGATAATAATAATAATAATGATGATGATAATAATAATACTACTAATAATAATAATACTAATAATAAAAATATACGAGTCTTGTATAGCGTTCATGTCTGGTGAATCGCCGGTCCTGCCGCTGCATTCTTATTACCCTGGTTTAAGCACGGCTGACAATACATAAGTGGAGCATTATATAAGGAATTAATTCCTGTCAGGTACCCATTTAACTCACCTGGGTGTGGCGTGGTAAATGTTACTTCATATCTTGCAAAATGACGCTGCAACAATAGGTTTGTATTTAATTTTACACCCTCTGTGAGATCCAAATTCATATTAATGAATAGATAAATAGTACATCATTAATTATACCCCCTTATATATTTATGTAAGCAGAAATCTAGACATTTTTGTAATATTCTTGATGGCAATTAAGGTATATAGTACATATAATAACAAAAACGTTACTTATAAAGCGCTTACCACCAAAGTCTCTAAGCGTGGGAGAGGGGGCGGTGTCGGGTGTACATAATTATCACCAAGCGGTAGCAATGTATACATGTATACTACACGAACACACACACACATAAACACACGTTAATAAATATGCTGATGTCATTTTATAAAGAGAAAAGCTCGCATGTGTATGATCTCATACAAAGAAGGAGGGTGAGCAAGAGACCAATATCTGATCTGCTGTTAGCATAAAATGCAGAAAAAAATGTGATCATGCATCGTAGCAAGTGCTTATATGCCTCTTACCTTCAAACATGTCACATGTTGGCAAGTAACCATTCCAAACAGGATAATAAGGCGATAGTCCTGGTACACACTGCATTGTTTCACCTCCATTCAGACTGTATCCTTCATCACACGTGAGATGAACAATGGAACCAAACCATGTGATGTTAGAATCCCATGATCCATGAATGACGTTATCCAGCTCATCGCAGAGTCCAACGGAAACTTTAGAATAATCAGTATAAAAAAAACAAAATATTAATGACTATCATTTAGTTTTTTAAAGCGACAAAGAAACTACATAGTATAAAACTGACATTGTATTATGTTTATTACTGCCAAATTACATTTAATTTCATTTCAATGCATGATCTTATATTATCAACAGCTACAGAAAAAAAAACAAAAAAAAACAAGGCGCTTTGCTATTGTATCATGACATGCGCATATGAAATGCCACAAACTTCCATCCATTATGATATGATTGATGGAGTTGTTGTGGACATACATGTGTTAGCAGACTTTCACTTACCGTCATACACCAATGAGTTGATAACTTGTCGAGTACCCCGTGTAGGTTGGATGCATGTACTATGATCTGAAACAGGGGCTATATCGGGTAGGTTAACATCATCAGCCGTAGAACAGAAGCACTGTGTTCCATTCATTATAGCGAGAGCCTCTCCTGTGATCGCTCTACATGACGACACACAATGTGAGGTCGATTCAAAGCTGAATCCGTTTTGTTGTGGAAGATCTTCAGGGTCATAACAGCCTTTATATCCTGGTTCTGTATAATTGAATGAGAAATACATTTTCTTTTTTAAACAGAACACCAAAAATGAGCTACAACTCCTTCACGTCATTCGAGTTTTGCCTCCACAAATTTCGAATATGCCATTTCGCATTCAGCATATTGTTTACCTCTTTTTATTTACAATTACATACGCTTTTTTGGGGATTTCTGTTGGTTTAAAAGTGCTGAATTCTTCTAGTTGAGTGAATAATGATAATAATAATAGAGAATATTTATGAAGCGCATAATAAATTGTAAATTTCTCTATGCGCTTTACCATCATAACAAATTTGAATATATAAACATCATTAATACAATAATAAATAACAAAATAGATAAGCAAATGACAAAAATTATTTATGGGAAAGTTAACCAATCCACCTATAATTACACCTACATTTTAATTAAAACTAATAGACATTACATATAACAAATTCAACAAACAGACACTCATCATGTCGAATCAGCCTCCCAACCAGCAACGGACAAAGCAGCTCTAGGAGACCTTCAAAAACAAATAGGTTTTCAGGGCTCTTCCAAAGCCGTCAATGCTCCCAACAACTCGAAGCGCTCCCGTTGAAAAGGCACGAGAACCATATGTTTGGGTTGATGTGGGAGGGACAGTCAGGAAATTCTTTGTTAAGGAGCGAAAATTTCTACCGGGTATGTAAGAGCAAATAATATCGAGAAGATAAGTCGGATATTTAAGAATCATTACCTTGTGACAGAACATAAGAACTTTATAAAATATTCTTTCTTTTACAGGTAACCAATGAAGGCGAGTGAATCATGTTATGAAACGACTAAACAGTTGTTTTGTAAAATATAAAGAAAAGCTGCCTTACCATAGCACTCAACTTTTACGGCATCATCGGAGGTACAGTTTCCGGAAGACCATAAACAATCCTCTAAACGGAATGTGTCTGTGAACATGTGGGCATAGAAGAAGATGAAGAAGAAAAAAAAAAAAAAATCCGTTTTCATTTGGTAATGCATTTCATTCTTCGTAAATGGAATTGTTAACCGCCATTGACACAAACAAAATTATTTACCCGTGCACTATTCTTTGAGCAGATTCCACAAGTATACCATACATTCTTACATATCAATAACAATAAAGTAGATTTTATCTAAATTAGACAGGAGATGTTGTACGTCTATATTCAAACGGTTGGTATGATTGTATCAATAATATTTATGCATATAAATGTGTATTATATTACTCAAATTTAAGCACGTCCATTCAGCATGTGCTAAACTAAAAACTAAATAATGAAATTAATATAATTATGCACATAATTAATTCAAAACATGCTAAAACCCAGTGAATTGACGACCCACGAGTAAGACGGAGCACGACCTTCCGTGATTTTATTAGGGTTCGTGAGACTCACCGGCTGTCTACTTCGTGGCATTTGGTCTCATGTTGTAGTTCTCAGCCCATATATCTGTTACCTGAGATGCTATAATTTGTGTACGCGAGTTCAACAATGCATTGTGTTTAACTCGTTGTTCATGAACAGAATAAATATTATGTTGTCATATCAAACATCGGTGTAGAATGAAAGTAACTTGATTATGGGCGATACTAACCAAACGCGCAGACATGTTGCTTTTTGATGAAAGTGATGAAAGTTTGCAAATTTGAAATGAAGGGCTGCACGCTCCTGCAAGAGCTCAAGCTATTTCTCACCCTCTATTAAAAAAAAACTTTCACTGAACTGTCTATCGTTAAATGGAGTCAAATTGTCTTTCAATAAAGACGAAAAACGCGGAGGGTTTCACCATAAGAGAGAGACGCTTAGATATAAGGTAACCGTTGGCGCTGAAAAGGCTGCTGTCACGTCAATATTGAAGCTCAAGATTACACTGGAAATTTACACTTTACCGTTGTGTGTTTCTTCCTTTTTGACACCTCCACGTAAGGTAAACGTACATTGAGCAATTAAGTGAGTATGACACTTTGTGACTTGTTAGCGAAGATGTATGATGTAGTCAACGAGTGCTAATTTCTGCTTATATTTGTACTTAATCTTCTTTCATTATGATCTCATTGCTTTAATTATTACATGTTGTTACCTTTTTTGTTTCCTGTAATTTTGATGTTTGCTTTAATACCATTGTACAAAACCTGTAATTCGGCTTTCGAGTCGCGATTAGTTTGTTATTGCAATAAACCATTACTACTACTACTATTTCTACTACTACTACTACTACTTGATAGTCCATTTGACAATACAAGTGCGCTTTGGGCGTGATGTAACGGAAGTACTCACAGTCATCACAGATGGGAGCCTTGATGCAATCCTGCCCAGCTGAAATACAGTCCTCAGTCCCGTAGGAAACCTTTCTAACAGCAGGAAAGCCGAGTTCTCCACAGACGACCTCTGCCACTCTTTCATCAAAGCTGTCTTTGCATACTCTTCTCCAGTCATCCGATTGAGTACGAACCTCAAGGAAACCCTTTCCTGGTGTGTTACCGCCAACAATACGTGCCACATCTGCATCCCCTTATAAAGAAAGTATCAAAATACAGGAGAAATGAGTGAAATAATCTACACTGGAAAGATAAATTGAGAGTAATGAAAGGTAACGTACATTTTGAAAACCCCTCTGTTTTGTTAAAGAACCGATGATGATGAAAAGTTTCTCCAACGTTGAACCCCATTTAATTCGATTATTTACAACCACATTTTAAACACTTTTCCCCTCCGCAATTAACGAAGCGAGCAGAAACCTGATTTACGTTTTAACCTTTCACCAAACTTTTGTTTTCTCTTGGAACGAATACACCTATTTATTGTATGCAGTTTAAAGGCATCTTTTCATTTGTTTTCCAAATCAGAGATTAAAAAAGTAATTATGAGCCCAACTATTTTGCATTGGATGAATTTCTTGTATAAAATAAAGAGCAAATGGTTTGGTTACCATGACACAGTAGGGGAATTTATGAAATATGAGAACTAACGGTATTTTCATAGTTATGTTCATTGAAGCAAAATATTGTGTAAAAATCTTTTAACAACTAAAGTTTATCCCTTGCTCTGATTAGGTCATCTATGCAGCATTGTCTCGAAACAGTTTTGCTTAGAGTTACAATTACTTGAATGATTGTAGCAAGATGCCGATACGTTGAACCCCCTCCTCGTGCCTGATGTTAGGGATATAAACGTCAGCTCCAACTCATTTCCTTTGGTCAAGAAAGGAGGGAACTCCATTTCTTCCCCTGTGTATCGCATGGAATTGTGCTTATCCACTTTGTCAGCCAGGTCAAGGAAATCATCGACCTCTACGTTGAAATCCGTGAATGTAACGAGAATCCTGTTACCGTCAAGAGCCATGATTAACATATTCTCATTTGCTCTATTCGGATAAGGTGAAGGGTAGTTGGGGGATGTAAAGGATACGTCTTCTCTGCAGTCTATATGTGTACCTAAACCAGGTGAAAAGAACAGAACAGAGCTCAATAAAATCAAACAAATTTGAAGTGAACTCATCCAGGAAAAAAATCGGTAACATTTATCAATAAAAATCAATGAAGGAAAAATGGAATTACGATGGAGAAGAAGAATATGGAGCGAGTAGAAATTTACTCATAGAAAGCAAAAGAGAAAAGGGCGAAGCAAAATTAAAAAGGTAAACGATGTAGACAAAAATCGTCATTACCAAAACGCACCTCCGAGTATATAAGCGAGTACCAAACATATACTTTCAACAAAATAAGATAATTCTAAAGTATATCCCAGAAATACTAATCAATATTTCCGAATCCGAATAATGTATATTTATCCCATCACAAGAAGAGGGAGAGGGTCAAAATCAACTTTGGGAAAATAAAAGATAAAGAAGTGAAGTGTTGAACAGACATACCTTCTCTAACATTTTCAGTGTAAACCTTGTTTGCATATTGTAGACCATTTGGTAAGAAACAATTGTGAGCGGGGGGCTTTGACTTATTTTAATTGTGGACGTTTTGCAAATTACAAGGAACAAACGACTTGTATGAGCTTAATGTTTTACCTTCACTTGCTGCGAAGGATAACACGAGTAGTAAAGTGAAGACCCCGGTGAAGACACGGAGAAATGTCATTTTGAATGATAATTCAGTCAATACCACAGGCGGCGGTTTCGTGGTATCGTGCATGGCAACAACTCGTGCTTTGTGACTTTGGCTTCTGCACCTGTAGACGGTTGTCTACTAGATTGAACGAATGCACACTTGTATGATAATTCCCGTTGGTACTGAAGCTGCCCCCGACTTGGGACGGGCGACGGTGGGTTAAGAGGTTTGGTTCCAGCACCCCTCCCTCTCCAGCTGCGGAAATAATCGAGATATCTTTTTCTTCTTTGTTGGTTATGCATTGTGAGGGTAGTCTTGCATCATGCCCTGGCGTACAAGGAAAATATATGTCGTTTGTTTACATTTCTATGTTTATATTTTGTATATCTCTCAATCTGAGGTCTATATACACACCATGGAAAGTGACAGAGAATTAATAACGAGAGCATAACCAGGAAAAAAATCACGTACTAAATAAACCTTTGAGTTAATTTTAAGACTCATAAAAGTTGTTGTTGTTTATCATATTTTTTTGATCGATAGAAAATCATTCCCCCCCCCCCTTCCCCAATCATCACTTAAATGTATAAATACTAGATTTAGGAAAATCAAGGTTGACGCATTCTCAATCGCTGACTGAGACGACGTGATTTGCTTATTAAAAGGGGGTCATTTGCGCTTTAACTTTACGTTCCTCTGTATTAAGCTCTCTTTGCTTGCCCCGTTGATTACAAGCTATCTATGTCCAGGAAGATGTATACATGTAAACAGGAGATTGTGGAAAGTGTGTTATGAAAGGTTACCCTTTTGACCCCTCCCCCATTATGAACAAATACTTGGTCACCTATGTAATAGTGTTCTCATTTGCTTTTTGAAAGGAGTACCTGCATAATGTACTTTTTAATGAAACCCTGTATAAGATAGAAAAGCCCATGTTCTTTGTATGTAGTATGTACCTCGGTCTTTGTTAGTTGATTTTGAGCATTCATTTAAATTTGGTTACAAAATAATAATTTCAAGCTGTATTATATTAACGTACTAACATGAGATATGTCTCAGTCTGCTGGCAAACGCACACTCCACATTATCTTCAGCTCATTTTCCTAACTTAAAGTTTAGGTCTATTGCTTGGTATGCATGGATAGTTAATGCAAGATTCCATAGCAATTGGGCAGGAGAACTGTTTATGAATACTTATATCTTGCCAATTTTAAACATTGTGTCATTGTAGCTGATCCGAGGTGAAAAAGCTCTACTGCTACCTTATGATTCTTTTCTCAGTACTTTTCTCAGCGCTTGATCACCTATAGGTTAAGTTTTCGATGATGATGCCACAACATAGTCCAAGTCTTTTGACCTGAAATGACCTTTGAACTTGAATTTATGACCTGAAAAAATTCTACTCACATGATTGGGGATACTTGATAACCCTATAGTCCAAGTTTCATTGACTAAGAACTTATACTTTAAAAATTATATCAAAAATTCAAAAACTTAACCTTGGGTTAAGTTTTTGATGTTGACGCCGCCGTCGCCGTCACTGTAAAAGCGGCGCCTATGTCTCGCTTTTTGCTACGCAGGCGAGACAAAAATGACGACTCAGAACGCGCAAAAGAAAGCCCAGTTTCGGTGATGACGCATTTGACGTCACTGCAGGCGCCTCTCCGGTGAAAAGGAGGTGATTTAGGCATTGAAATGTCTTTAAAAGGGCAAACTATGATATTAATTGAAGGGGGAAAAAAAGACATTTATCCGAAAAATAATATGCACTTGATAATCCCATTACGTTTCTGGCAACTTCGTCATTCCTAATTATGAAATTATCAAATCGGAAATGCCCGCAATGACGTCAGATGCATCATCAAGTCACGTGACCGTATTACCTTTTTTTGAGGGGCGTAGCCCAGCAAGCGTGAGAACTGTGAAAAATGGATGGCTATCATTTTTGGGTCAATTTAGAAATTTTCTGAAAAATCAGAGGCTAGAATATTAATAAGTAGAGGTGTATTCATGTTTTGAACGGCTATAGAGTGGCCCTTTAACGTTTATTTTCTCACTGGACTAGATCAGATCTCGAAGGCGTACTCTGCAGATGCAGGAGAGACGAGATTGACTTCAGTTGCGACATGAAGGAAATTGTTCACCAATAGAAGGTGAGAGAAGACCACCGTGACTATTTGAGATATTTGTGGTGGATGGACGGAGATATTCTTCGAGAACCCATTGAGCTGCGTATGACTGTCCATTTGTTTTGGGCATCTTCCTTTCCAGCTGCTCCAAATTGTGCTTGAAGCAGACAGCTACCGATCACGCAGCCGAATTTGGAAATGATGTGAAGGACTTTATCCATCGGGATTTCTATGTGGACGATGGATTGAAATCCGTACCTTCTACAAAGGACGCTATCGATCTTGTTTCGAGAACAAGACAACTTTGTAAGAAAGGAGGACTGCATCTTCACAAGTTCATATCTAACAGCAGATAATTAGTGGAATCTGTTCCGGGGCCTGATAGAGCGAAGGGAGTCTCCAAGACGGATCTTTGGGAAATTGATTCACCCATAGAAAAGGCTCTGGAAGTATTGTGGTGTGTTGAGGTGTGACTCGGTAACAATGTTGAAGGTTGATGAACAAATTGCTTAAATTTTGTATGAAATGTTACTTATTATATTTCTTCTACTGTACTTACCCTCTGACATGCAAACAATCCTGAAAAAATTCTCAAACCACAAAGATATCTATGGTTTTCTTTGAGGCGTCACTGCGCAACACCCTCTACAGTGATTAACAGTAACTTCTCCCAACCATTTTGAATTTTCCCAACCATTGTTTTCCATGAAAAAAAAGACATAAAACAGGCTATTAAAAATCTTTCAACAGTCAAATGTCTGGCATGGTATGTAGAGCCAATTTATTTCTTTGTGCCGATTTAAATTCACCTATTAAAAATGTAAATAAATTGTAATAATGTAGTTGGGAGAATTAAGGAATCGATCAGATCATTTTTCCCAATTTGTATCATTAATAATGGTTCGTTTTCACTCAAATTTTCAGATTATCTTTAATTGTACATCTAACATTGAAGTCACTACATTAGCACCACTTTCTCTCATCTGAACAATGTTACCAAGTCCATTTAAGTTGAGGCTCACTCTACATTAAACCTTCGTTTGAAATGCGTCGAAACGCGTCATATGACGCACATAAACCTACTTGTCGACAAACCCCCTTTGTGAATTCGGGCCATAGTGTTTGATAAATGTGAATTCAACCAAAATTCTGAGGTCTGAAAGGGAGAATACCTTCAATTTTCTAAATGCTGCTTTGTCTACATAATATATGTATACGCCTATTTATATATATGGGTTTGATCACAGTGCTAGTGTCTGGTTGCAAGACTAAATTGAAATGTCTAAGGTTAAACATGGTTTATTTTCTGAAAAGGTCAATTTTAGAATATTAAACTATTCCCTGGTTAGTAAGAGGTATCTCTTTGTCTGAGATCAAAACTACATCTAAGTCGCAATTGAGTCTATATTTAAGAACATTCATTTGGTACTTGGTACTTGGTACTTGGTTGTTGTTCCTCCAAAAGATTCCTAGTGGAATTTAAACTGGAGGTCGTGGTGGCAGAGGGTGGACTTATTTCGGAAGGAGTGCTACTTTAAACTTTGCTGAGTCAGTCAGGGATACTAATGTCGGATCGAGATTATTCCATGCTCTGGTTGTGCGAGGAAAGAATGAGTTTTTGTATACATCTAATCTGGTTAATGGTATTTCGAACTGACTTGAGTGCCCGCGTCTGCCACAATCTGGTTTAGGTTTAATGTGGGTTCGGGCATCTATGTCAGTGTAAGCTTTAGACTTGTAACCTTTTAACATTCCATTTGTTTGCAAAATAAATTGTAGGCATACGGTTGATGCTCATGAAACCATATCTATGAGTCTGATACAAGACTAAGGAGTTTAATGTATTTAACAACAATTACACATGATAAAATTATATTTAGGATTGAGGACTGAAACTAATTTGAAACAAAATTTGAAGTCAAGTATGTATTACTATACATGAATTGTGTTTGGTTGCAGAGTTAAAGTTATGCATTATTTTAGATTCTTGATCTCTAAACGTCTATCCCAGTTGATCGCAATTTTAGATGGATAAAAATGGGAGATTATAAGTTGTAAAACCGATTAAACGTATAGATTGAATTTGAAGTACATGCAGCTAGTGAATACAGGTAGACGCATTACATTTTATTCTAAATTGGCTTATGTATAACAATCCCAGAAATGTTAAATTGTATAGCAAATGTAAGAGATATCGCAAGTGGATGGTGGTAAATTAGTTTTACTAATTTAAAGGAGCCATCTAAGTGAATTTGAGTTTTCCAACCAAACGGTTAGAGCGCCATCTTTGGCAACAGACTTTGAGTTTCAAAGACAAACATGGAAGACCCGATGTTTGATACAAATTGATGAATATCTGTAACATCTTGATAGCTGCAGACAACTTTATTGACTAAAAGGAGGCACTTAGCACTTAAACTTGCAGTGTTTAACTTGTGGGAAATATGTGTATAATTAAGAAATTCATGCCATAACTTTGATATCAATGCGTTTGTGGATCGATACAAACAATACTACGGTTTTTAATATGCAGGTGCCTATGTTTAAGAATTCATGTGGTTGAATGTTACGAAGTGTTAATTATAAAGCGTACTATAAATTTGTTCTTTGATACAAAGATGAATTGCATATTGTAAATGAATTAGAAATCTACATGGATGGCAATATTTTGAACGTTTTTTAATATATTTTTGAATGAATTACTGCGTATTGATATACTTTAATTTGTACGTAAAATATCCGTACCATAAACAAATATATGCTATTATAACGTTATATGAATGTCCCAAAGCAGAATCTTCCCTCTTCGTTTTATATTATTACCTTGATTTTTTTAACAGAGCTTTACAATTCTTTCGAGGGATTTTTGGATTAACATAGAAAACATAGATGGATTAAGCTGAGTGTAATACAGTGACAGATAGGCGAAAGGAACACAAAAGGTAAAATAGGGGCGAGAAAAGAAATTCATATCAAAATGATTTCCAAATAAGTTCTACTATTCGGCTAACTAGGAAATGAGATTTTCTTTCATGAATCAAATCCTGAAAATACAGTAACATAAAGTAGCAAATAATTCAGTCGGCGTCATTCATACGAAATACTGCCTGTGTGCATGTCTTTATACACGATCAATTTAAGAAATTAGAAAATAGTAGCCATTTGTTTAAGAAAAGATATGCAAAAATGCTAATCAAATAAATATATTTCCCTTGAATATTAAAATATTCAAACGATTTCTTTCAAATCTTTGATCAAAAATTGATGGAAAGGTAAGGGAAGTTGCAGTGATAATAGTTACTTATCTACTTCTTAATTAAAGGGCGGGCAGTACGTGTAGTTGACGGGTTGTTTTTGGTTTATATCAATATAGTGCTGGTAAAATAAAAACAGATTACTGATTACATAATTTAAATGGGAGAAGAAAGAAAAAGATATGATACGTACTTATATAACTACTCTGACAGTGTAAGAAAATCAGATATAAGTATACATATATATGTTTTTCCGTATTTGAATACCCTGCACTAAAAGTAAAACAAAGATGTAAATTTGACACTTATTTAAAGATAAAGTTGAGTTCTGGCCATGCGATTGCATTGTGAAAGAAACGGTGTGGAATCGATCAGAAAAGGTTGATCATCTAGCATATAAGTATTGGTCTGTACTACAAGGTTCTGGAGTCATGAAAGTGATAAGAAATTTGGACCAGTCTTGTACACATAAATATGTATATATGGGACTACACGAACATGTGGTATAAAAATCCGTCACGATTTTTATGCTGTTACATGCCATATTTAGAATATTAAGGCATTTGAAGAGACATTCTTTTCAGGGAACATTTTTGTATCTGATGTTCTTCAACACTTGCATCATAGCAATGAAACCACTCACAAATTATTTGTCACCTTTCACCAGAACACAACCTTCTCTTTATATACCTGCATGGTGTGTATGCGTTTAAATGATAATATAAATAGTGGATATTACTTATTTTGGGTTCTTGTGAAATGAATTACCAAGACTTTTATTGCAGGTCATAGAACCTAAAGATAAAGTTGAGTTCTGGTCATGCGATTGCATTGTGAAAGAAACAGTGTGGAATCGATACAAAAAAAAAATGATCGTGTAGCTTTAATGAGCATTGGTGTGTAATGCAAGGTTCTGTAATCATCCAAATGAAAAGGAATTTGGCCTAGTCTTGGTAAAGTTACAAGCACTGTACACGAATGTATATATGGGACTACAAAAACACGTGGCATAAAAATCCGTCCCGATTTGTATGATGTCACATGCCATATTTAGAATATTAAGGCATTTGAAGAGCAATGCTTTTCAGGTAACATTTTGTATCTGATGTTCTGCAACACTTGCATAACACAATAATTATGCTCATAAATCGTTTTTCACCTCTTCCCAGAACTTAACATTCTCTCTAAGATCACTGTAATCTGTAAATTATTTGCCTTATGCTTTTGAACACTTTGAGTGGGTCGGTTTATTATTATTGATATAAGTATTCAGGCTCGGAAAGTCACTTTAAATTTGAGATACCCATGCAATGTGTAAACTGCTTGTCTGATGTGTTTTTTTCATCCGTTGTTGGGCTCTCATGCAAATACTCTTTGTCATAAATAGTCGATTTGTGTTGGACAAAATTGACTGACAGTGAGCCTCTGTTTGATTAAAGTAATGCTAGCATTTCCATAATTTGATTAAACGAATTCGTTTTCACTGGCTGACAAAAGACTACATTTCGTGTACGATCAGCCATGCAAAAAAAAGACGAAAGACTTTGTTATTCCTGGCTCTTTTTTTCCTGATTGAGGTGTCATATGAAAGGGCAGAAAATGAACTTTCTAGAAATGTGATTTTCTCTTTGAAATTCAGATACCGCCCGTCAAATGAATTTGTGGTACCCTCTCTTCAAATTGCTCTTAATCACCCATGCGTGAAATATTCATCATATGAGTTGAATCAAATGAAAGAGGATGATCTAAGCTTTACAAATATGTGTCATTTATTAATTATGATTGTGATTAAGTTATGATAAAAAAACGATAATTCTCGGTTTCGTTTTTTCTGGGACGCACTGTATTTCAACAAGAAACTTATAGTTCTAAGGACATGAGGACAGGTGGATTCTATTTAGGACGGGTCATGTTTTGATAGGCAGGGATTTACTAACAACAGAGGGATACTCATTCCAATCAAGACTTCTGTTGACTTTAAACTCATATACATAGAGCAAGACGATAGTGAACGTTTTACATTAATAGACTACGAAATGCATTAGTGTAGAAGGGTGTTATGTAACGTATATTTTCCGATGAGGATATAGAGAAAAAATAAATGTTATTGTTACAGGAACTGCATAAAAGCTTGAACAAGGTAAATAGGAATAACGATTATGTTATAATTAATTATGAGTTAGATTATAATGGAAGAGTAGAGTAAAGCTCTCACAATAGATTTTGAAACGAAGTGAGCGATGTTATGGAAGAGTTACATTTGATAGATATATAGTGAGAAAGAAACCCAATGAAAAAACAATTCGCTTTCACCAAAAGTAATCCAGTTATGCAAAATCGATTAGATCATTAGCTCATATCCGAAGATTTGGAAGGGCTGGTTATCAGGTTCGATATAATATCGTCTATATGCAAACGTATAATAAGTTAAACAGAACTGGAGTTAGAAATTAAAGATAGGAGAGTGCTCTGGGACTATATGGAAATGAAAATAAGGAGCTTTACAAAAACCCTTTCAAAGAGATTCTAATATAACAAATAGGTTTTATAGGGGAAGCGGCAAGAATAATAAAAGATGTTGTTTTCATACGTCTCATAATAACATGCCCGGGTTTCTGATAGTTATTGCCTTTAAAAATTACTTTAACTTTGTGTTCTTTTGGAATCAGTTTGCAATATCGTAGATGGGTGAAAATACTGTATACATGTACACAAAGTCCCTCTCTCACTCTTAAGACTTCAATGGGAACGGACGTGTAATTTTTACTCTCTCCAGCCACCGCCCTTTTATTCACCCAACGAACCCTTACTCGAGCTTAAGCATTTCTGCTTCAAGGATTTTACTGGACTATAGAGGATATTCATATCTTAGAATCTCATTCCACACTAGAAGCAGGGTAAAGTATCGCGAATTTTGAAGGAAATGGCTAATTCCAGGGCTTTACGTTCATCTGTAAGCACAAACGGACCCGCCCAATCTCCAGACCCGCAAGGTGCAAATACTACGAGAGGTGCCAGCAAGCCAGGCCCAAGTGAGCCGCTACTTCGCCCGCAAGCGGAACCCGAATTGACGCTCGCCGACATCCAGCGTTCGATAACCGCTAGCTCAGCTGCAGTATGCGGGAAACTGGACCTACTCACAGCAGAGGTGGCCTCCATCAAGCGCAGGCAAACCGAACTCGAGGATTCTGTTAGCATGAATTCCGATTTGGTTGCCAACCTTCAGCATGTAAAGCTACCCGCGATTGAAAAGAAAATGGCGGGAAAAATCGCCGACCTCGAAGAGAAGATTGTCATAATGGAAATCTACAATCGGCGCGCCAATCTTCTTTTTTACGGCGTTAATGAAACCCCCGACGAAAAAGTACGCGACGTCTTGCAAAAGGTCTTCATACACCTCGGCATCAATGAAAGGGAAGCTAACGACATCGCGATCGCAAACGCACACCGCCTACCAAGACGCAACAACGGAGCTACCGCCTCATCGACCCGCCCACAAGCCCCGAATGCAATCATCGCGAAGTTCGTTTACATGGAGGATCGTAACCGCCTACTCGCCACTTTCGAAAACGGTCAGCGCCAAAGGATCCCCCAAGATCGCGCCACGGCGTCAGTGAGAATCACAGTGCGCACAGACCTCCCCCCAGCCCTCAAAGCCAGGAGGGGAATGCTTGCCAAGATCGCTTACGACCTCCGGAAGCAAAAGGGAGTCTCCACTAAGATAATCGTTGTCGGAGCTTCAGTTGAACTCAAATGGAAGGAAAAAAACACCTCCAAGTGGAATAACCAGCAGGAGTAAGGTAAATCACCTCAGCATTGAACACAAATCACGATCATTATTCTCTACCTTCTCTGGAATGTGCTCTGTTTACTGTGTGATACATGTACATCTATTTTACCGTTTCAACTTAAATGCATTTTAAATTCTGAATTAACTTTTGATTAACATGTAAACATACATGTAACCCGATACCGTAAGAAGGGTATCTCCCCCCCCCACTTCCCCCCTACTTTCTCTCCCCCCCCTCTCTCCCCCCCTCTCCCCCCCCCCCCCTCTCTCCCCCCCTCTCTCCCCCCCTCTCTCTCTTGCTTTTGCCTGAATTTTCTAAATTTCTTCTACGTGCGGTGGCTGAAAGGAGCCCATGAGTTTCTTGTACGTGTTCTAGTACAAGTGCTAAGTAATGAATTTTCTTGTTTTTATTTCTTATCTGTGCTTTGTCTCGATCTTATTTCCAATGAATGTATACGTATGTACAATTGATTCAGTTAACCTCCTGATTGATGCTACCTGTACTAAATCGGTTATTACATTATATTGCGAACCATCTCTAATTCTACTATACAACAAATGTCATATTATAAACCACGCCTTTTGTGTATTTACACCACCTGAACGTTCTTCTTTCCTATTCATATTTATATACATGTCATTCCAGTTCATCTACTGGATTCTCCGTTACTCACCTGTTACTTCATGTTTTATCAATGACTGAACCTCTATTATCTAATGTTGGTAATGATCAACAACTTTTACCACCTGATAATTCACAGGCATCCTCCTCTTACATAACTACAGATAACGTTCGTCATGAAGCTGACACGGCTGAATATTTAAATTTATGCACTGCTGAGTTGCAACTGAACATGGACTCATGTGAGTCATTGTCAGGCAGCAAACATTCACGCTATTTTACAGAATCTCAGTTCATTGATCATTTTTCAAAGGCTGTCAATAAACTATCTTTTCTACAATGCAATGTCAGAAGTCTCGGTAAAAATTTTGACCAGTTTCAACTACTCCTGGACAAAATTAAATATGATTGTTCATTCATTGGTATTTGTGAAACCTGGATGAAATCTAACTCCTCACTATTTTTTATTGATGGCTACACTCTTGTCACTAATAACAGGAAAAACAAAACTGGCGGCGGAGTTGGCTTGTATATTTCAAATGATTATGCATCCAAAATACTTAATGACTTAACCATCATGTCTGATATATTTGAAAGCATATTTATAGAGATCGAAGTTCCTGGTAAAAAACATATCGTTATTGGTGAAATCTACAGGCCACCTCAAAGTAATTTCATTGAATTTCTTGAAATTGTTCAGACTATTTTATCATCGCCTCATATTGCCAACAAGATGTGCTTTATAATGGGCGACTTTAATGCCAACTTGTTATCGTGTGACTCAAATTCTCAGTATTTGGATTTCTTAAATTTGCTTTTATCCCATTCTTTTCTTCCCCAAATCACCAAACCAACAAGAATATCAAATAGCAGTCACACTTTGATCGATAATATTTTTACAAATGTATCTTCTTATATTGAATCTGGTATAGTACTTTCCGACTTGAGTGATCACTTCCCAGTGTTTGCTTTCATTCCCAATTTTCATTCACAGTGTAATTCCAGTAAGCAGGTGTCGGGTTTTCGTAATTTGTCCCATGTGAACATCGAACGATTTCGACAAAGTCTTATCTCTACTGATTGGTCTGAAATATATAATTGTCAAAATGTAAACGATTGTTATAATAGGTTCCTTGAAATTTTCGATGATTTATACAACCTGTATATTCCGATATGTATTCCATTGCGTTCTAATTACAAAAAAGTGCCCAGACTGCCCTGGGTCACTAAATCTCTTTTGAAGTGCATTAACCGTAAAAACAAATTGTTCTATAAATATAAAGTAAAAGAAACTGAGGGCTCTAAATTGAAATACAATAGATATCGTAATATTCTTACATCTTTATTGAGACAGGCTAAAAAAGATTATTATTCTTCTCAATTCAATTTATATAAAAATGATGCTAAAATACGTGGAAGATTATTAATAATGTCCTGAAAAGTAAAACTAAGTCTATACACATTGAGAGTGTGATTGATGATGGTGTGAAGATTCAAGACTCTCGTGATTTAGCTGAATCTTTTAATTCTTTTTTTGTTCAAATAGGGCCAAAGCTAGCTGAGAAAATACCCACATCTGGTAAACCCTTTCATTCTTTTCTCACAAATTCCAACCAAAGTTCATTCTTTTTAACTCCAACAGACTGTTCTGAATTAATTAGTATTGTCAATAGTTTTAAGAATAAAAAAAGTGCAGGTGCTGATGGCATAACTAATTTTCTTTTAAAAAAGGTAATCGGTGTGATTGCTCATCCTCTTGCTCATATTTTAAATTTATCTTTACTAAATGGTATTGTACCTCAAAAAATGAAAATTGCTAAGGTGGTTCCTATATTTAAATCTGGTAGTAAAGATGACTTGGGTAATTATCGCCCAATTTCCTTGCTTTCGTCGTTTTCAAAAATGTTAGAAAAGCTTATTTATACTCGTACCTTTAAATTCATATCTAAATTTAATATATTATCGTCATCTCAATATGGTTTCCGACGTAAACACTCCACAGCCCATGCATTACTCATGTTCATTAATAAGATTGCATGTGCTATTGATAATATGTCCCATACTATTGGCATTTTCCTGGACTTCTCCAAGGCCTTCGACACAGTTAACCATGATATTCTCTTATATAAACTATCCCATTATGGGATCAGAGGGAAGGCCTTGGAGTGGTTCAGGAATTACCTCACAGACAGAATGCAATATGTTAATCTAAATGATCATGACTCATGTCTACGACATATCACTTGTGGTGTCCCGCAAGGATCTCTCCTTGGTCCGCTCTTGTTTCTACTTTACATTAATGATTTCCAAACTTCCTCCCCCATTTTGTCATTCATACTTTTTGCCGATGATTCCAATATTTTCTTTACTCATCCAAATCCCAATATTATTGCTGACGTTGTAAACAATGAATTACTATCTGTTTTGGAGTGGATTAATGCCAATAAATTATCTCTCAATGTGACTAAAACGAACTATATGCTTTTCAGTAACTCCATAACATCACTACCTGGTAACATTTCCATTAATGACATAAACATTTTATTTGTTGAACACACAAAATTTCTTGGTCTTGTTATAGACTGTAAACTTAATTGGAAAATGCACGTTGGAAATTTATGTAAACTTTTATCACGAAATACCGGCGTCATCAACAGACTTAAACACTTTTTTCCTCTTGATGTCCTGTTGAATCTATACTCCACCTTAATTTTCCCTTATTTAACTTACGGTATTTTAGCTTGGGGCAACTGCTCCAAGACTCAACTGCATAGTTTATTGGTCATTCAAAAAAGAGCCCTGAGAATAATTCACAATGTTGGTTTCCGGTCACATTCAAACATCTTATTTTTCAACAATAACCTTTTACATGTGTCTGATATATTTCTCTATAATTTGGGTATTTTCATGTATCAACTTACAACAAATGATTTGCCTGATTCTATTGCTTCTCTTTTCACTAAGAACTTGGATATTCATTCATACCCTACCAGGAAAAGGAATGATTTTCACATCCCCCGTTTACGCACTTCATTTTCTCAAAAAACAATTGTATATACTGGTCCGTCTTTTTGGAACAATCTTCATCCTGATTTACTTCACTCTTCTTCTATTCATAAATTTAAATATAAACTCAAGTTACATTTCGTCCTTGTTTTCACGAAGTGACGGTAGTGAGGAAAATCGTAACGCAAAGTGAATGCAATTTTTTTTTGCTACCGTCACTTCGTGAAAACAGCGACGATTTGTTGAATGCCTACAATAATAATGATGATTAGACATTTCATGTATAATGTTCTTTTTTTATAACATGTACCATTTTACAATTCATTTTACAATTCATTTGCAATTTTAGGCGTTCTTTTGCCTATGTGACATTTAAGTGGATTTTAACAGGAAAGGAATAAATAATTCATGATTTCTATTGTTCGGTTTTTGTAAACGTTCAGGTGGTGCAAACATGTGTGGTGCATACTCTGCTATTTAGTGGCTCGTTACTACTCTTCGGTTTAATGTATTTCTTTTTCTTTCTTTTTTCTGTATTGTATTGTATTGAACTCGCAAACAACTATTTGTCAAACTACTACCGTCTTAATTTTAATTGTGTACCTCTCTCTACTGTAAACATTTTCTGTCCCTGTTATTTTTCAAGTCGCCCAGGAACCTATTCTTTACAAGCTCTGCTTTTCTATAGGTTCCTGCACATTTCACAGTTTGTACTTTTATCTGGGTTTCCTTTAAATGATATTAGTTGTCAAACAAATGTGATGATTACCTTGTCAATTAATATAATCATTTTGTTATATTATGAAACAATATGTCTTTTATGTATATTTTGTTATCTGTATTATTTCTGCATGTGAAATGTGAAATCAATAAACTCAAACTCAAACTCAAAGTTGTATCTTTAATGGAGAAAAGTCGACAGGGTATTTTAATGTGTAAAAGGGTGTTAGACAGAGAGATCCTCTTTCTCCATATCGGTTTATCTTATGTATAGAAATAAGGGTGTCAAAGGAATAAGTTTCGGATAGGTGGAGGTAACGCAAGTTATATATGCAGACGATCATGACCCTTTTTGTTCAAGATGCGGACTCCATAACAAAAGTAATAAACTGTTAGAGTTTTTAAGAAAACTATCCGGATTCCATGCACTGTGAAAAGGTTGGGCAATATTTTTCCAACCCCTCAACTGCCCGACTACGGTAGCCCACTTGTTGGGAAAATCTTGACCTGCTGTTGGGCAAAAAACGAAACGATTATGCACCTGTGAAGTAGGGTACTTACGTTTACCAATACCACTGGGCAAAATATTGCCCAATAGATGGTTGGGTTGACTATTGGTACAACGTTGGGCATAGTGTTGGAAAATATTGCCCAACCCTTTCACAGTGTGTACACAATGACAAAACAAAACTTATGTTGATACGAAAGTTATATACCATAGCTATTGGTCACAAAGTACAATTTGTAATGTTTAGGGGTAGTAGAAGTAAAAGAAAATTTAAAATATAAAGAAATACAACATTTTTGATTATGTAGAAGCAGTTAGATTTAACCATGATAAAATACAGTAATTACAATTGATTTTTATATTCTAACACAGGTCTCAGGATGAATCTTTATGCGGGTTAAGATAAGCTGACTTTCGAATGTTTGTGAGATGGGAGGAATAAAATTAACAAACATATCCTTTTACTTCAATTAGAAATGTACATAACATGTGAATATATCATTGGACGTTGCCACGAATTTATATTAATCTGTTGGATGTTTGGATGTATACTAGGGATTTTCAGATGAAATTCGAACCGTATGAAGGAAAGGGAATATTTCTTTATAACGAATTCATTCGAGTAAAAGGAAAGTACACATTTTACACAAAACTTTTCGATAACAATACATATAATATAAAACAACCTTTAGACCGAAGTGGAGACTTAAGATCTTGTGCATATTTCAAACAACTGGCATTGTAATGTAAGACACTTCAAGTTAGCTGTAAAAGAAGTATGAGAAAAGACAATAATACTGTTCATGATATACAAGAAATCGCGTTTACTACTTAGGGGGCAAACCCCCGATTTCGGGTTTTTTGAGACGATGTTGTACACGTATGTTTGGTATCAACGTGTTCAAGGCACTTCTCCGCACAATTTTTAGGTGGACTACCTTAAAATTATACTGATGGAAAATGACTGCCATTTTGAAATATGGCCGCCGTGTATAACTACTGTTGAACAATTTTGGAGATTACATTTTAAGGGAATATCATTTTACATGTGTGAGGTGTGATACTATAAAAGGGATTCCAATTTTATACAAGATGATATCCCGTTCAACATGTTTGAGGGTAATAAGAATTGCCTCAAAATATACATTAAAAGAGTTATGATATCTACTGACTTGAAGCAATTTGAAACCAAACTGTCCATAAATATGGTTAATATAATAATATAAGAATGTTAATTTCATTTTTTTTCTAACAAAAAATTATAGCGCTCTAAAGTTGACACTTTGATATTAATTATTAGCTAAAACGATAATTTTGGTTTCTATATTCTAAGGGCTGTCTTATCCTTACAAACGATAACATAGTGTGCTGAAAAAAAGATTATATCGCGAGTAGATTCTATCATCAAGCAGATGACTATTTTGATAGGTAGGGTGAATGGGTGATGTCAGATGATGGAGCTTCATCAAACTTTAATGATATATCTATGATATAACTGCCAATCAGTATATAAAGTGGTATCAGAAACCAAATTAGGCTATCAGTCAAATAAGGAGCACCTATTAGAAGGAAATTGGGCACTCATTCCAAAGGAAAGGGGTTTGTGTGAAAATAAAAGAGGCACTTATCAAAGGTTAAAACACGTATTACAGGGCATTTGCCGAAGTAAAAGGGGCACCTCTTAAATATAAATTGAAGAGGAGAAGTTGAAATTATCAAAGTTGGTAAAGGCCACTCATATTACCCAGAACCAGAATAAGAGCTTGAATGCTCTTATCTGGAAAAGGTTTTCCAATTACCTGTGGAGAGGTCCACTTGTTGTTCTAACTGCTGTCAACCTTGTAGCTTTTTCGTTGAACTGTGACGCAGAAAATGGTCGCAGCAGACTCTTTTTTGCTCGTGATATGCAGCACATGTTTCGTTAAAGAAAATTATCACACAATTATAATTACGTTCAAACATAGACAAAAGATTTATGTAAGGAAGGTGAATACATTCAGTCAATCTATCGTAATGATAATTGAAAATATTACGGAATAAGGTTAACAAAATACATTTCATGATAAGTATAATCATTTATAGTACAAAGAAAATACATATTATTATTATTTCAATCCAGGATTAATTGATGGTCATTATCATTTTCAGGAATGTTATAAAATATGCAGAAGTATGCTAACATAGTAGTATTCATTTATATTTGTATATATAATATAAATACATATATATGTGTTTCCTTTCCTTTGTATAAAAATATACACACTTATACGTATAAGATTAACTATAAATATAAATATATATATAAATATCTGATATTATCATTATATATCAGTAGGCAATATATATATATATTAGTAGGCCCCTATAAATCTTGACCCTCCCATTTTATTATGGAGCACAAGGGGGAGACCCTTCCCGGTAGCACTACGCATGCAGTGTGAGGGAAGGACTAACTTGTGAGGATCAAGATAAACGTCCTGGTCTACCTTCAAGCTGGTAGGGGTTGTGAGCCATCTGACTTGTTCAGTTGGCGGCGGACAGACCAGGGAGGCTAGGAGAGGAGTGTCTCATCCGCCTAGTGTAACCAAATGAGCGAAACTGTATGAATGATGGAAAGCCTAAATAGCACCAGGGTTAAAGCCCCTGATAACACTAACCAGCCATTTCGACCGACGGGCATGCAAACAGCAGTGCATGATGATGCATCATCTCCAAACCCAGTTGGAAGAGATCATGTTGATAACCCAAAAGAAAGAACGGCTCTACTAACAGCAAAAAAACTGATAGGTATTGGCACATGGAAAGTGCGTACTCTAAATCAAAATGGAAAACTAGACATTTTCCTGAACCAACTTGAAAAATTCAAGTGGGAGGTTATTGGAGTCTCGGAGACCCACTGGAAAGAATCAGGAGATTTCACTGAAGGAGGATACAAAGTACTGTGTGCTAGCGAGGAATATGTACACAGGAGAGGGGTTGCTCTGATCCTTAACAAACAAACACAAAAAGCACTCCTGGGATATAACACCATATCCCCTAGACTGATATCAGCCAGATTCCAAACACAGGCTGGAGCCTTAACAATAACCCAGGTGTATGCACCAAACACGGCAGACAGAGAGGAAATGATAGACACATTTTATGACCAGCTCCAACAAACAATAGATGACACTCCTAACAAGGACATACTGATAGTGCAAGGTGATCTAAACGCAAAAGTAGGGAGAGACTGGGACAGCTGGAAGAACGTCATAGGACATCATGGATATGGAGAAATTAACAACAGAGGAGAAAAGCTTTTGAAATTTTGCATGGCCAACAATCTAGCTATCGCAAATACCATGTTTAAGCAGAAGAAGGCAAGTCGTGAATGGACATGGGAGTCGCCAGATGGGAGGACCAAAAACAAGACTTTATCATGGTGAACAACAAATGGAGATCAAGCGTACAATGCGCTAGAAGTTTTCCAAGTGCTGATGTGGCCTCAGATCACCAACTGGTTATCTGCAATTTCAAGCTACGATTCAAAACTAAACCCAAACAGAACAAAATGAAGAGATATGATGTGTCAAAACTGAAAAAAACAAACATCAAAAACCTACCGAGAACATAATTGGAGGGAAGTTCAGACCTCTGCTTGATCACCCTGATACGCACCTAGACATAGATAGCATCTGGGGAAAGATTAAGCAAGCATTTAACAGCACAGCAATGGATGTTCTGGGAATGAAAAAGAGTAGACCGCAGGAAGCATGGATCTCACAAGAAGTGCTAGATCTCAGCGAAGAACGCAGCAAAATCAAACAAGCCAAACAAAATGACCTTTCACTGAAACCAAGGTACAACTTTTTTGAACAGAGAGATAAAGAGGAAGACTAGGGGCTGTAAAGAAGCGTGGCTCAAAGACCTTTGCAGTAGAGTAGAAAACGCACACCTAGCTGCTTAATCAAAGGAGGTTCATGCAACAATTAAGAAAATCACCAAATCAGCATCAAAGAGAATGCAATCAGTTAAGAGTAAGACAGTAAGAACTCTAACAGATCAATCAGAAGTAAAGAAGAGATGGAAAGAAAACTATGACGAACTATATAATGAACACAACCCCAAAAACGACACAGTAGCAAACAGTCTACCCAACAGCTCTCCAGATAACCCAGAGCCAAACATACTGAAGGAAGAAATTAAAAGTGCAATACAAAAACTCAGTGAGGATAAGGCACCAGGATTTGATACAGTCACTTCCGAGGAAATCAAAGCAGCTGGAGAAACAGGAACAGACATTTTTCACTATCTTTGTAACCAAATATGGGAATCTGAGATATTCCCGGAGGAATGGGGAAGAGCAGTAATAACCCCAATACACAAGAAGAAAGATAAACTAGACTGTGGGAACTACAGAGGTATCAGTCTGCTGTCCCATGCAGGAAAAGTACTGACCAACATAATCCTACAAAGGAGAATTCTCAAAAGAACAGAAGAAATCCTCTCTGAATCCCAGGCAGGATTCAGACCAGGCAGGGCTACGACGGACCAAATATTCACGCTAAGACAAATATCTGAAAAATACCTGGAAAAGAATAGAAGCCTGTACTGCTGCTATATCGACTTTCAGAAGGCTTTTGATTCGGTATCGCAGAAGGGTCTGTGGAAGGCGATGGATGTTTTGGCTATCCTAGCAAGCTGATACGACTGCTACAAGCACTGTACGAACAATCCCAGAGTGCGGTCAGAGTAAATGGAGAGCTGACAGAGTGGTTCAAGACAACCGTTGGAGTCAGGCAGGGGTGTGCCATCTCCCCACAACTTTTCAATATACTCCTTGAGCTAGTAATGATCATGGCAATGGACGAAGTCCGAATAGGAGCTAAAATCCAAGGAACCTGCAT
>JAVYIG010014169.1:0-43083 GCA_035222895.1 Strongylocentrotus droebachiensis
AAGGTCAAAAGGAAAAAAAAAGTGAAGAAAAAAATTGTTGGAGACACCCGGACTCGAACCACGGGATCTCGAGGTTGGAAGTCAAGTGCGTTACCGATATACCAAAACATCTCCCATAGCGATTACACGTAAACGGGAAATGGAATCTGAAATCCCTACTTTGCAAGTGAAATATAAGCATGATCCCGGCATCTAATCGAAAAATAAAGGGCACACTTGTGATAGCTCATTTTCTCAACTACAACATATCCGAAGCTCAGCGAAAACGAAGCTAAAACAACGGAGATTTTGCTCGCGAAACACAGGAGTGTAGAATCCAGTTTTGAGAAAAAGTCATGTCCCATAGAGAATACACGCAAAATGTGAAAAATTGACATGCCTCCTTTAATCGCAAAAATACACCATGATACTTTTGTCAAAATAAAAATTGTGAATACTGCATTTGTAGAAAATTTTCTCACCTAAAACATATCAAAATTTGAAAGAAAATTAATCGATATCGACAGAGATACAATCAATTTTCCAAAAATATGCTGACGTCATAATATGCAAATTGAAATTTTGAGTTTGGAGGCCATTATGATGATGTCATGAGTTACTTGAGGATCAAATGAGACATGAAATCATATCTCCGACTCATAATCTATCGAAATATGAAAAAAATATTGGGATTTCCTATCTATTCTAAAGAGTTACAATTAATTTTATATAGGCATGTTTTTGCCCATGTATTGTGGATAAAGATAACGCAAATCCGCGCGTGCTGTCAACTTTGACGGACGCTCATTGTGTTAATAAAAGGTGAACAAATTATCAAAATGCTTGGAAAAATGTACCAAATATGATGACAGAAAAAATCGGCGATTCTATGTTGCAAAATGCCAGTACGCGCGAAAACGCGCGCGCATGCACGTGCGCGTAATTTTTTTATCAAATGCTCCATATGGCCTGAAACGTATGTAAAAAAAATTTGGGATGATTTGGAGCATTTTTTAAAATTTCGCGCGCGGTAAACGCGCGGACAAAAGCGTACGCGCATTTTTGCGCGCATTTTTTGACCTGAAATTGATCGGACCGATATTGACCTTGATCATGATAAATATGAATGAGAAATGATTTCCGTTTTGAAGATATGATCATAAGTTGATTTTCACAAAATGGCGCCTGGATGACGTCACGATAATTTTGAGTCTTTGAAAAGTCACGCAGTTCTAAGTTAGATTAAGATCTATCATCATTGAAAGTTTCATGACAATGGCTTTATTCAATCTTGAGATATCCTGCGAACAAATTCGAGGAAGAATAATAATAAATAATAATAAATAAATAACAATCTTGACGAAATCAAAAGGTGATACGTAGACTTCGTTACGTATCACCTAACTAGACTTTAATTCGTCACTTAGACGAATTAGTGATACGTATGATAATGGTTTACATAACGAATAATGCATTACCAGATATCTTATTATTTTATGAAATGCTTCTCCCATTAAGATATATCCATATGTCAAGATTAAATTGTGTTTCCTTGATCATCATGGATCTAGGGAAGATAGATTGAGACAATATATGACCATTGACCCTGCGCAGTAACCAGTTACACCTTTAACTCTAATTTACATCATGAAGAACACATTTTGACGATTTTATCTTATTTAAAGATATGAAAATTTAATTGATAAATGATTATCATCATTATGATAATGATGATCATGATGATCATGATGAAGATCATGATCATGAGCGGGATCCTGACATCTATTGAGGGGTGATTTTGATAGCACAAAGTCTCAGCTACAACATACTCAAAAATCAACAAAATCCAAGCAGAAATAACGGCGATATTGCTCGCAAAAGACAGGAATGTAGACTCCAGATTGAGAAAAAGTCATCTCCCATAGGGATTACACGCAAAAAGTAATGGATTAAGTGAAAATAGGGTAATAATAAAGTAAAAAGGTTATTTATGACATTATTTGCGATTCTACGTGTTTTAAATAATCAAAGGAGATGGTACAGTGAAGGTCAAAAGGAAAAAAAAGTGAAGCAAAAAATTGTTGGAGACACCCGGACTCGAACCAGGGATCTCGAGGTTGGAAGTCAAGTGCGTTACCGATATACCAAAACATCTCCCATAGCGATTACACGTAAACGGGAAATGGAATTCTGAAATCCTACTTTGCAAGTGAAATATGAGCATGATCCCGGCATCTAATCGAAAAATAAAGGGCACACTTGTGATAGCTCATTGTCTCAGCTACAACATATTCGAAGCTCAGCGAAAATGAAGCTAAAACAACGGAGATTTTGCTCGCGAAAGACAGGAGTGTAAAATCCAGTTTTTGAGAAAAAGTCATGTCCCATAGAGAATACACGCAAAATGTGAAAAATTGACATGCCTCCTTTAATCGCAAAAATACACCATGATAATTTTGTCCAAAATAAAAATTGTGAATACTGCATTTGTAGAAAAATGTCTCAGCTAGAACATATCAAAATTTGAAAGAAAATTAATCGATATGTACAGAGATACAATCAATTTTCCAAAAATATGCTGACGTCATAATATGCAAATTGAAATTTTGAGTTTGGAGGCCATTATGATGACGTCATAAGTTAATTGAGGATCAAATGAGACATGAAATCATATCTCCGACTCATAATCTATCTAAATATGAAAAAATATTAGGAGTTTTTTATCTATTATAAAGAGTTACAATTAATTTTATATGGGCATGTTTTTGCCAATGTATTGTGGATAAAGATAACGCAAATCCGCGCGTGCTGTCAACTTTGACGGACGCTCATTGCGTTAATAAAAGGTGAACAAATTATCAAAATGCTTGGAAAAATGTACCAAATATGATGACAGAAAAAAATCGGCGATTCTATGTTGCAAAATGCCAGTACGCGCGAAAACGCGCGCGCATGGCGTGTGCGTAATTTTTTTATCAAATGCTCCATATGGCCTGAAACGTATGTAAAAAAAATTTGGGATGATTTAGAGCATTTAAAAAAAATTCGCGCGCGTAAACGCGCGGACAAAAGCGTACGCGCATTTTTGCGC
The DNA here is from genome assembly GCA_035222895.1 of Strongylocentrotus droebachiensis. Taxonomy (NCBI): domain Eukaryota; kingdom Metazoa; phylum Echinodermata; class Echinoidea; order Camarodonta; family Strongylocentrotidae; genus Strongylocentrotus; species Strongylocentrotus droebachiensis. Next base: position 3,071 of record JAVYIG010014169.1, read on the forward strand.
GCATTTTTTGACTTGAAATTGACCAGACGGATATTGATCATATTCATGATAAATATGAATGAAAAATTACTTTCCGTTATGAAGATATGATCATAAGTTGATTTTTACAAAATGGCGCCTGGATGACGTCACGATAATTTTGAGTCTGTGAAAAGTCACGCAGTTCTAAGTTAGACTAAGATCTATCATCATTAAAAGTTTCATGACAATGGCTTTATTCAATCTTGAGATATCCTGCGAACAAAATCGAGGAAGAATAATAAAATAAAAAATAAAGAAAATCTTGACGAAATCAATAGGTGATACGTAGACTTCGTTACGTATCACCTAATAAATAAATAACAATCTTGACGAAATCAAAAGGTGATACGTTGACTTCGTTACGTATCACCTAATGATTCCTTCAAAATTTGCAATTTCAACTTTCGATCGAAAATTTTAACATGATCCCAACATCTGATTAAAAAACAAAGTCACCCTTTTTTATAGCCCATGGTCTCAGCTATAACATACCCAAATTTGGGAGAGAATAGAGCACAAATGAGCGAGATAGTGCTGAAAGATTGATGTGATGTAGATTCATAATGTGAACGAATTCACCCTCCATAGACATAACACGCAAATGACGAAAATTCTGACATGTGGCCTTTAATTGAATTTTTTTACTATGATGACATCATTAAAATGAAAATTGGTGCAGAATAATCTCAAGACGATTGCCCTCGGCTACAACATATTAAAATCTAGAAGAGAATCGATGAATATTAAGAGAAATACACTAAATTTTCCATAAACATAATGACGTCATAATATGCATTTTTGTATTTTTGACTTCCAAGGCCATTATGATGACGTCCAAGATGTACTTAATGGCCAAATGAGATATGAAATCATACCTTCAACTCATACTCTATCTAAATATGATAAAAAATTGGCAGTCCTTATTCATATCAATGGACTTTTTATGGGCATGTTTTTGCCCGTATATGCTATGTATTACAAAAATCGCGCGTGCGGACGGTTATCTTGAACGGACGCCCATTCCGTTATTAATAATGATAAAGAGATAAACTTGGTATCAAATTGTTCGGAAAATTATGAGGAATATCCTGTCAAAAGTTTTTGCGAGGAATTATTTTTCGTTCGGCCGTGACGAACGAAAACGTCCAAAAATGCGTGTTTTGCGCGATTTTTTATGAAATGCTTATAATGGCCTGAAACGTATGCAAAAAAAATTTAAGACGATTTTGAGCAATTTTAAATTTTACGCGCGCATTAACGCGCGCACCTACGCGTACGCGCATTTTTTGCGCGCATTTATTGATCTGAAATTGACCCGACAAATATTGACCTTGATCATGACAAATATGAATGAGAAATGGCTTTCTGTTATGAAGATATGATCATAAGTTGATTTTCACAAAATGGCGTCTGGATGACGTCACGATGATTTTGAGTCTTTGAAAAGTCACGCAGTTCTAAGTTAGGACTAAGATCTATCATCATGAAAGATTCATGATTATGGCTTTATTCAGTCTTGAGATATCCTGCGAACAAATTCGAGGAAGAATAATAATAAATAATAATAAATAAATAACAATCTTGACGAAATCAAAAGGTGATACGTTGACTTCGTTACGTATCACCTAATAATAAATAATAACAATCTTGACGAAATCAAAAGGTGATACGTTGACTTCGTTACGTATCACCTAATGATTCCTTCAAAATTTGCAATTTCAACTTTCGATCGAAAATTGTAACATGATCCCAACATCTGATTAAAAAACAAAGTCACCCTTTTTTATAGCCCATGGTCTCAGCTATAACATACCCAAATTTGGGAGAAAACAGAGCACAAATAAGAAAGATAGTGCTCATAGATGAATGCCATGTAGATTCATGATGTGAACAAAATTCACCTTCCATAGACATAACACGCAATGACGAAAATTCTGACACGTGGCCTTTAATTGAATTTTTTACTATGATGACATCATTTAAATGAAAATTGGTGTAGAATGATCTCGAAGACGATTGCCTCGGCTACAACATATTAAAATCTAGAAGAGAATCGATGAATATTAAGAGAAATACACTAAATTTTCCATAAACATAATGACGTCATAATATGCATTTTTGTATTTTTGACTTCCAAGGCCATTATGATGACGTCAAGATGTACTTAATGGCCAAATGAGATATGAAATCATACCTTCGACTCATACTCTATCTAAATATGAAAAAAAAATAGGCAGTCCTTATTCATATCATTGGACTTTTTATGGGCATGTTTTTGCCCGTATGTGCTATGTATTACAAAAATCGCGCGTGCGGACGGTTATCTTGAACGGACGCTCATTCCGTTATTAATAGTGATAAAGAGATAAACTTGGTATCAAATTGTTCGGAAAATTATGAGGAATATCCTGTCAAAAGTTTTTGCGGAGGAATTATTTTTCGTTCGGCCGTGACGAACGAAAACGTCCAAAAAAATGCGTGTTTTGCGCGATTTTTTATGAAATGCTTATTATGGCCTGAAACGTATGCAAAAAAAATTTAAGACGATTTTGAGCAATTTTAAATTTTACGCGCGCATTAACGCGCGCACCTACGCGTACGCGCATTTTTGCGCGCATTTATTGATCTGAAATTGACCCGATAAATATTGACCTTGATCATGACAAATATGAATGAGAAATGGCTTTCTGTTATGAAGATATGATCATAAGTTGATTTTCACAAAATGGCGTCTGGATGACGTCACGATGACTTTGAGTCTTTGAAAAGTCAGGCAGTTCTAAGTTAGACTAAGATCTATCATCATTGAAAGATTCATGATTATGGCTTTATTCAGTCTTGAGATATCCTGCGAACAAATTCGAGGAAGAATAATAATAAATAACTAGACTTTAATTCGTCACTTTGACGAATTAGGTGATACGTGCTATTTTGTTATCATGAAAGTGTGCCGATGATGATCTAATGATAATGATCATAAATACGATAAAGACCATGATTAAGAGTGGTATAGCGCCCCCTTCAGGTATTCGATAGAGATTTGTAGAATCAGGATTTCAGAAAAAGTCGCCTAACACGCAAACTAAGAAAAATTCTGACATGTCACCTTTAATTGAAATTTTCACTATGATGATGTCATCGAAATGATAAATGATGTACGTCAATATTGTAGATATTTTATTAGCTACACCGTATCAACATTTTGGAGAACACAGAATACCAATAAGCTAGATAGTGCTCAAAGATCAATGTCATAAAGATTCATGATGTGAACGAAATTCACCTTCCTTAGGCATAACATGCAAATTAAGAAAATTCTGAAATGTGGCCTTTTAATTGAATTTTGTACTATGATAACGTCAATGAAATAAAAAGTAGTGTGTATAATCGTGAAGGCAATTGCCTCAACTACAAGATACCGCAATTTGGAAGAAAATCGGTCAATATTATGAGAAATACACTAAATTTTCAAAAAATATAATGACGTCATAATATACAATTTTGTATTTTGACTTCCAAAGGCCATTATGATGACGTCAAGATGTATTTAATGGCCAGATGAGCTATGAAATCATATCTCCGACTCATACTCTATTAAAATATGAAAAAACTTGGCAGTCCTTATTCATCCAATGGACTTTTTATAGGCATATTTTTTGCCCATATATGCTATGTAATACATGACCTCGCGCGCGCGCGGATATTTATTTTGGACGGACGCTCATGTCCGTTATTAATTGTGATAAAGAGATGAACATGGTATAAAAATGCTTGGAAGAATGTGCCAAACATGATGACAAAGAAAATTTGGCGATTATATGTTGCAAAATGCCAGAACGCGCAAAAAACGCGCGCGCATGGGCGTTTTAGTGATTTTTTGTCAAATGCTCCATATGGCTTGAAACGTATGCAAAAAAAAATTGGGGAATGATTTTGAGCATTTTAAATTTGTGCGCGCACGTAAACGCGCGCACGAACGCGTACGCGCAGATTTGCGCACGTTTTTTTATCTGAAATTGACCGGAAGGATATTGATCTTGTTCATGATAAATATGAATGAAAAATTACTTTCCGTTATGAAGATATGATCATAAGTTGATTTTTACAAAATGGCGTCTGGATGACGCCACGATAATTTTGAGTCCTTGAAAAGTCATGCAGTTCTAAGTTAGACAAAGATCTATCATCATGGGCAAGTTTCATGAAAATGGCTTTAGCCATTCTTGAGATATCCTGCGAACAAAATTGAGGAAGAATAATAATAATTTCTTCTATACAGACACAAAATAAATACTAGACTTTAATTCGTCACTTTGACGAATTAGGTGATACGATCTATTTTGTTATCATGAAAGTGTGCCGATGATGATCTCATGATAACGATCTTAAATACGATAAAGACCATGATTAAGAGTGGTATAGCGCCCCCTTCAGGTATTCGATAGAGAGTTGTATCATGAGGATTTCAGAAAAAGTTGCCTAACACGCTACCTAAGAAAATTCTGACATGTCGCCTTTATTGAAATTTTCACTATGATGATGTCATCGTAATGATAAATGATGTACGTCAATATTGTAGATAATTTATTAGCTACACCGTATCAAAATTTTGGAGAACATAGAGTACAAATAAGCTAAATAGTGCTCAAAGATCAATGTCATGAAGATTCATGATGTGAACGAAATTCACCTTCCTTAGGCATAACAGGCAAATTAGGAAAATTCTAAAATGTGGCCTTTAATTGAATTTTGTACTATGATGACGTCAATAAAATCAAAAGCAGTGTGTATTGATCTTGTAGGCAATTGCCTAAGCTACAAGATACTGCAATTTGGAAGAAAATCAGTCAATATTATAAGAAATACACTAAATTTTCCATAAATATAATGACGTCATAATATGCAATTTTGTATTTTGACTTTCAAGGCCATTATGATGACGTCAAGATGTATTTAATGGCCTAATAAGATATGAAATCATATCTCCGACTCATACTCAATCTAAATGTGAAAAAAATTTGGCAGTCCTTATTCATCCCAATGGACTTTTTATAGGCATGTTTTTGCCCATATATACTATGTAATACATGAGCTCGCGCACACCGGATATTTATCTTGAACGGACGCTCATTCCGTTATTAATAGTGATAAAGAGATGAACATGGTATCAAAATGCTTGGAAAAAATGTGCCAAACATGATGACAGAGAAAATTTGGCGATTATATGTTGCAAAATGCCAGAACGCGCAAAAAACGCGCGCGCATGCACGTTTGAGTGATTTTTTGTCAAATGCTCCATATGGCTTGAAACGTATGCAAAAAAATTTGGGAATGATTTGGAGCATTTTAAATTTTTGCGCGCACGTAACCGCGCGCACGAACGCGTACGCGCGGATTTGCGCACGTTTTTTTATCTGAAATCGACCGGAAGGATATTGATCTTATTCATGGATAAATATGAATGAAAAATTACTTTCCGTTATAAAGATATGATCATAAGTTGATTTTCACAAAATGGCGCCTGGATGACGTCACGATAATTTTGAGTCTTTGAAAAGTCATGCAGTTCTAAGTTAGACTAAGATCTATCATCATGGCAAGTTTCAATGATAATGGCTTAAGCCATTCTTGAGATATTCTGCGAACAAAATTGAGGAAGAATAATAATAATTTCTTCTATACAGACACAAAATAAATACTAGACTTTAATTCGTCACTTAGACGAATTAGGTGATACGTATGACATTGGTTTACATAACGTAGAATGCATTACACGATATCATATATTTTAGAAAATGCTCCTCCCATTATGATCTATCCATATGTCAAGTTTTAATTGTGTCGATCCCTTGATCATTATGGATCTAGGGAAGATAGATTGAGACAGTATATGACAATTGACTCTGTGCAGTAACCAGTTACACCTTTGACTCTAATTTACATGATGAAGAACGCAATTTGACGATTTTATCTTCTTCAAAGAAATGAAAATGTAATTGATAAATAAGAGCTCATGCCTGAATAATTAAAAGTGAATAGTGTATGACGTCACGAGTGTCCCGGCGTAAATGAAAAGTCAAAATAAATAAGGGAATACATTAGCGATCATTTTGAGTTGTCGACAAGAGATTCGCTAGTTGCTTGAAAATAAAATCTTTAAATATTGGATGGATATATATTGTCACTGTATAAAGAATGTAGATTAGAGGGATATTGATCTGTTAGTCTTTCTCGAAGGCTTATCATTAAAGGAATACAAAAAATTGAATGTATTGCGCTCAAGAAATTATCTACAAAATTGCCAATAAATTTCACGAGATCAATGTTAAAATCTCCCATTATATAAACCTGTTTATGTTCAGTATAAGTTTTCTGTAAAAAAAATTCAAAGACAGGGATGAAATCATTGATATTTGATTGAGGTTTCCCTATATATGACACCTACAATAATATTCTTATGTCTCGGCAAGTTGCTTTTAATAAACAGTGATTCATAATTGTATGATGGGTATAATATAAATATATCATTGCGTATTTCATATTCAAAGTTGTCAGCGACCAATAGACCAACAGCTCCACCCTTTTCTTCTTGGCGACTAGAATGTATAAATGAATAACCAAACACATTGAATAATAGTGGCGTACTTGTCATTAATCAAAGTTTCAAAGAAATCTATAAATAAAGTACAGATAAAATTGGATAAAGCATTAAAATGTATGTTTAAAATACGGGAATTAAAATGTAAAATACTAAAATGATAGTCAATGTTACTGAATTCAGTCGTAAAATCCTTATCAATATAATATTTACAGTTCAGAAACCTAATGAAATGAAACTCATCTTCTTTTTCGGATAAATAGTTTAAATAATTGATATCTGTGTAAGTATCTGTAGTATTACTACCAAATATTAAATGAAGTTCGTCATTATTCAAGTCTTGAATAGGAAATGAAGAATGAGTACAGAGTGGGTTATTAATGTAGACAAATGCTTATGTTCCCTATAACGCTCATTTCATGTATTTTAGTACCGGAGAAAAAAAGAAGTCAGTCACTCACTAGTGTCTGACAGTAAAGTCTAGAAAGTAGAAGTGTTTCCTTACATAATTTGAATACAAGGACACTACTAACGTTTAAGTTTCACAAATAGGACATACGTGACATAATTCATCATTTCAACATTCAATTGAAAATTGTGACATGATCCCATCATCTGATCGAAAAACTAAAAGCACCGTTTTTATAGCCCATGGTCTCAGCTATAACATATCCAAATTTGGGAGAAAACAAAGCACAAATGAGCGAGATAGTGCTGAAAGATGGATGCGATGTAGATTCATAGTGTGGACAAAATTCACCCTCCATAGACATAACACGCAAATGACGAAAATTTTGACATGTGGCCTTAATTGAATTTTTGACTATGATGGACATCATTTAAATGAAAATTGGTGTAAACTGATCTCAAAGACGATTGCCTCGGCTACAACATATTAAAATCTAGAAGAGAATCGATGAATATTAAGAGAAATACACTAAATTGTCCATAAACATAATGACGTCATAATATGCATTTTTGTATTTTTGACTTCCAAGGCCATTATGATGACGTCAAGATGTACTTAATGGCCAAATGAGATATGAAATCATACCTTCGACTCATACTCTATCTAAATATGGAAAACAAATTGGCAGTCCTTATTCATATCAATGGACTTTTTATGGGCATGTTTTTGCCCATATACGCTATGTAATACAAAAATCGCGCGTGCGGACGGTTATCTTGAACGGACGCTCATTCCGTTATTAATAGTGATAAAGAGATAAACTTGGTATCAAATTGTTCGGAAAATTATGAGGAATATTCGGTCAAAAGCTTTTGCGAGAGAAATTATTTTTCGTTCGGCCGTGACGAACGAAAACGTCCAAAAATGCGTGTTTTGCGCGATTTTTTATGAAATGCTTATAATGGCCTGAAACGTATGCAAAAAAAATTTAAGACGATTTTGAGCAATTTTGAATTTTACGCGCGCATTAACGCGCGCACCTACGCGTACGCGCATTTTTGCGCGCATTTATTGATCTGAAATTGACCCGACAAATATGACCTTGATTATGACAAATATGAATGAGAAATGGCTTTCTGTTATGAAGATATGATCATAAGTTGATTTTCACAAAATGGCGTCTGGATGACGTCACGATGACTTTGAGTCTTTGAAAAGTCACGCAGTTCTAAGTTAGACTAAGATCTATCACCATGGCAAGTTTCATGACAATGGCTTTATTCAATCTTGAGATATCCTGCGAACAAAATCGAGGAAGAATAATAAAAGAAAAAAAAAAAAAAAAGAAATCTTGACGAAATCAATAGGTGATACGTTGACTTCGTTACGTATCACCTAACTAGACTTTAATTCGTCACTTTGACGAATTAGGTGATACGTATGCTCATGTGTAACATAATGAAGAACGCATTTCACGATTTATCTTTCGTTTACTACTCCATTATGGTCTATTCATGAGTCAAGTTTCAACTGTAGGGCAGAGGGAGACAGACCAAGTTAATAAGAGGGAGGCAAGGCAAGGCAAGATAGAGAGAGAGAGAGAGAGGGAGAGGGTGAAAGAGAAGAGAGATAGATAGAATGCAAGAGACAGACCAAAAAAGGGAGAGGGGCAGAACATGAGCGGAAGAGGGGAAAAGAGCAAGAGAGAGAGAGAGAGGAGAGAGATAGATAGATGCAATTGAGAACAATGCCTTCCAGATGACCATGAATAAAAGTGGTATAGCGCCCCCTTCAGGTATTCGATTGAGGATTGTTATATATAATAATTGACATGTCACCTATGTTTGAATTTTTGACTATGATAACGTCATGATAATTCTTAGATAGTCTTCATAATTATTGTGGAAACTTGTTTCAGCTACAACATACTCAAAAATCAACAAAATCCAAGCAGAAATAACGGCGATATTGCTCGCAAAAGACAGGAATGTAGACTCAGATTTGAGAAAAAAGTCACCTCCCATAGGGATTACATGCAAAAAGTAATGGATTAGGTGAAAATAGGGAAATAATAACGTAAAAAGGGTTGTTATGACATTATTTGCGATTCTACGTGTTTAAATAATCAAAGGAGATGGTACAGTGAAGGTCAAAAGGAAAAAAAAAGTGAAGAAAAAAATTGTTGAGACACCCGGACTCGAACACGGATCTCGAGGTTGGAAGTCAAGTGCGTTACCGATATACCAAAACATCTCCCATAGCGATTACACCGTAAACGGGAAATGGAATTCTGAAATCCTACTTTGCAAGTGAAATATAAGCATGATCCCGGCATCTAATCGAAAATAAAGGGCACACTTGTGATAGCTCATTTTCTCAACTACAACATATCCGAAGCTCAGCGAAAACGAAGCTAAAACAACGGAGATTTTGCTCGCGAAACACAGGAGTGTAGAATCCAGTTTTGAGAAAAAGTCATGTCCCATAGAGAATACACGCAAAATGTGAAAAATTGACATGCCTCCTTTAATCGCAAAAATACACCATGATACTTTTGGTCAAAAATAAAAATTGTGAATACTGCATTTGTAGAAAATTTTCTCACCTAAAACATATCAAAATTTGAAAGAAAATTAATCGATATCGACAGAGATACAATCAATTTTCCAAAAATATGCTGACGTCATAATATGCAAATTGAAATTTTGAGTTTGGAGCCATTATGATGATGTCATGAGTTACTTGAGGATCAAATGAGACATGAAATCATATCTCCGACTCATAATCTATCGAAATATGAAAAAAAATATTGGATTTCCTATCTATTCTAAAGAGTTACAATTAATTTTATATAGGCATGTTTTTGCCCATGTATTGTGGATAAAGATAACGCAAATCCGCGCGTGCTGTCAACTTTGACGGACGCTCATTGTGTTAATAAAAGGTGAACAAATTATCAAAAATGCTTGAAAAATGTACCAAATATGATGACAGAAAAAATCGGCGATTCTATGTTGCAAAATGCCAGTACGCGCGAAAACGCGCGCGCATGCACGTGCGCGTAATTTTTTTATCAAATGCTCCATATGGCCTGAAACGTATGTAAAAAAATTTGGGATGATTTGGAGCATTTTTTAAAATTTCGCGCGCGTAAACGCGCGGACAAAAGCCGGTACGCGCATTTTTGCGCGCATTTTTTGACCTGAAATTGATCGGACCGATAATTGACCTTGATCATGATAAATATGAATGAGAAATGATTTCCGTTTTGAAGATATGATCATAAGTTGATTTTCACAAAATGGCGCCTGGATGACGTCACGATAATTTTGAGTCTTTGAAAAGTCACGCAGTTCTAAGTTAGATTAAGATCTATCATCATTGAAAGTTTCATGACAATGGCTTTATTCAATCTTGAGATATCCTGCGAACAAATTCGAGGAAGAATAATAATAAATAATAATAAATAAATAACAATCTTGACGAAATCAAAAGGTGATACGTAGACTTCGTTACGTATCACCTAACTAGACTTTAATTCGTCACTTAGACGAATTAGGTGATACGTATGATAATGGTTTACATAACGAATAATGCATTACCAGATATCTTATTATTTTATGAAATGCTTCTCCCATTAAGATATATCCATATGTCAAGATTAAATTGTGTTTCCTTGATCATCATGGATCTAGGGAAGATAGATTGAGACAATATATGACCATTGACCCTGCGCAGTAACCAGTTACACCTTTAACTCTAATTTACATCATGAAGAACACATTTTGACGATTTTATCTTATTTAAAGATATGAAAATTTAATTGATAAATGATTATCATCATTATGATAATGATGATCATGATGATCATGATGAAGATCATGATCATGAGCGGGATCCTGACATCTTATTGAGGGGTGATTTTGATAGCACAAAGTCTCAGCTACAACATACTCAAAAATCAACAAAATCCAAGCAGAAATAACGGCGATATTGCTCGCAAAAGACAGGAATGTAGACTCCAGATTTGAGAAAAAGTCATCTCCCATAGGGATTACACGCAAAAAGTAATGGATTAAGTGAAAATAGGGTAATAATAAAGTAAAAAGGGTTATTTATGACATTATTTGCGATTCTACGTGTTTAAATAATCAAAGGAGATGGTACAGTGAAGGTCAAAAGGAAAAAAAAGTGAAGCAAAAAATTGTTGGAGACACCCGGACTCGAACCAGGGATCTCGAGGTTGGAAGTCAAGTGCGTTACCGATATACCAAAACATCTCCCATAGCGATTACACGTAAACGGGAAATGGAATTCTGAAATCCTACTTTGCAAGTGAAATATGAGCATGATCCCGGCATCTAATCGAAAAATAAAGGGCACACTTGTGATAGCTCATTGTCTCAGCTACAACATATTCGAAGCTCAGCGAAAATGAAGCTAAAACAACGGAGATTTTGCTCGCGAAAGACAGGAGTGTAAAATCCAGTTTTGAGAAAAAGTCATGTCCCATAGAGAATACACGCAAAATGTGAAAAATTGACATGCCTCCTTTAATCGCAAAAATACACCATGATAATTTTGTCCAAAATAAAAATTGTGAATACTGCATTTGTAGAAAAATGTCTCAGCTAGAACATATCAAAATTTGAAAGAAAATTAATCGATATGTACAGAGATACAATCAATTTTCCAAAAATATGCTGACGTCATAATATGCAAATTGAAATTTTGAGTTTGGAGGCCATTATGATGACGTCATAAGTTAATTGAGGATCAAATGAGACATGAAATCATATCTCCGACTCATAATCTATCTAAATATGAAAAAATATTAGGAGTTTTTATCTATTATAAAGAGTTACAATTAATTTTATATGGGCATGTTTTTGCCAATGTATTGTGGATAAAGATAACGCAAATCCGCGCGTGCTGTCAACTTTGACGGACGCTCATTGCGTTAATAAAAGGTGAACAAATTATCAAAATGCTTGGAAAAATGTACCAAATATGATGACAGAAAAAAATCGGCGATTCTATGTTGCAAAATGCCAGTACGCGCGAAAACGCGCGCGCATGGGCGTGTGCGTAATTTTTTTATCAAATGCTCCATATGGCCTGAAACGTATGTAAAAAAAATTTGGGATGATTTAGAGCATTTAAAAAAAATTCGCGCGCGTAAACGCGCGGACAAAAGCGTACGCGCATTTTTGCGCGCATTTTTTGACTTGAAATTGACCAGACGGATATTGATCATATTCATGATAAATATGAATGAAAAATTACTTTCCGTTATGAAGATATGATCATAAGTTGATTTTTACAAAATGGCGCCTGGATGACGTCACGATAATTTTGAGTCTGTGAAAAGTCACGCAGTTCTAAGTTAGACTAAGATCTATCATCATTAAAAGTTTCATGACAATGGCTTTATTCAATCTTGAGATATCCTGCGAACAAAATCGAGGAAGAATAATAAAATAAAAAATAAAGAAAATCTTGACGAAATCAATAGGTGATACGTAGACTTCGTTACGTATCACCTAATAAATAAATAACAATCTTGACGAAATCAAAAGGTGATACGTTGACTTCGTTACGTATCACCTAATGATTCCTTCAAAATTTGCAATTTCAACTTTCGATCGAAAATTTTAACATGATCCCAACATCTGATTAAAAAACAAAGTCACCCTTTTTTATAGCCCATGGTCTCAGCTATAACATACCCAAATTTGGGAGAGAATAGAGCACAAATGAGCGAGATAGTGCTGAAAGATTGATGTGATGTAGATTCATAATGTGAACGAAATTCACCCTCCATAGACATAACACGCAAATGACGAAAATTCTGACATGTGGCCTTTAATTGAATTTTTTTACTATGATGACATCATTAAAATGAAAATTGGTGCAGAATAATCTCAAAGACGATTGCCTCGGCTACAACATATTAAAATCTAGAAGAGAATCGATGAATATTAAGAGAAATACACTAAATTTTCCATAAACATAATGACGTCATAATATGCATTTTTGTATTTTTGACTTCCAAGGCCATTATGATGACGTCAAGATGTACTTAATGGCCAAATGAGATATGAAATCATACCTTCAACTCATACTCTATCTAAATATGATAAAAAATTGGCAGTCCTTATTCATATCAATGGACTTTTTATGGGCATGTTTTTGCCCGTATATGCTATGTATTACAAAAATCGCGCGTGCGGACGGTTATCTTGAACGGACGCCCATTCCGTTATTAATAATGATAAAGAGATAAACTTGGTATCAAATTGTTCGGAAAATTATGAGGAATATCCTGTCAAAAGTTTTTGCGGAGGAATTATTTTTCGTTCGGCCGTGACGAACGAAAACGTCCAAAAATGCGTGTTTTGCGCGATTTTTTATGAAATGCTTATAATGGCCTGAAACGTATGCAAAAAAAATTTAAGACGATTTTGAGCAATTTTAAATTTTACGCGCGCATTAACGCGCGCACCTACGCGTACGCGCATTTTTGCGCGCATTTATTGATCTGAAATTGACCCGACAAATATTGACCTTGATCATGACAAATATGAATGAGAAATGGCTTTCTGTTATGAAGATATGATCATAAGTTGATTTTCACAAAATGGCGTCTGGATGACGTCACGATGATTTTGAGTCTTTGAAAAGTCACGCAGTTCTAAGTTAGACTAAGATCTATCATCATTGAAAGATTCATGATTATGGCTTTATTCAGTCTTGAGATATCCTGCGAACAAATTCGAGGAAGAATAATAATAAATAATAATAAATAAATAACAATCTTGACGAAATCAAAAGGTGATACGTTGACTTCGTTACGTATCACCTAATAATAAATAATAACAATCTTGACGAAATCAAAAGGTGATACGTTGACTTCGTTACGTATCACCTAATGATTCCTTCAAAATTTGCAATTTCAACTTTCGATCGAAAATTGTAACATGATCCCAACATCTGATTAAAAAACAAAGTCACCCTTTTTTATAGCCCATGGTCTCAGCTATAACATACCCAAATTTGGGAGAAAACAGAGCACAAATAAGAAAGATAGTGCTCATAGATGAATGCCATGTAGATTCATGATGTGAACAAAATTCACCTTCCATAGACATAACACGCAAATGACGAAAATTCTGACACGTGGCCTTTAATTGAATTTTTTACTATGATGACATCATTTAAATGAAAATTGGTGTAGAATGATCTCGAAGACGATTGCCTCGGCTACAACATATTAAAATCTAGAAGAGAATCGATGAATATTAAGAGAAATACACTAAATTTTCCATAAACATAATGACGTCATAATATGCATTTTTGTATTTTTGACTTCCAAGGCCATTATGATGACGTCAAGATGTACTTAATGGCCAAATGAGATATGAAATCATACCTTCGACTCATACTCTATCTAAATATGAAAAAAAATAGGCAGTCCTTATTCATATCATTGGACTTTTTATGGGCATGTTTTTGCCCGTATGTGCTATGTATTACAAAAATCGCGCGTGCGGACGGTTATCTTGAACGGACGCTCATTCCGTTATTAATAGTGATAAAGAGATAAACTTGGTATCAAATTGTTCGGAAAATTATGAGGAATATCCTGTCAAAAGTTTTTGCGGAGGAATTATTTTTCGTTCGGCCGTGACGAACGAAAACGTCCAAAAATGCGTGTTTTGCGCGATTTTTTATGAAATGCTTATTATGGCCTGAAACGTATGCAAAAAAAATTTAAGACGATTTTGAGCAATTTTAAATTTTACGCGCGCATTAACGCGCGCACCTACGCGTACGCGCATTTTTGCGCGCATTTATTGATCTGAAATTGACCCGATAAATATTGACCTTGATCATGACAAATATGAATGAGAAATGGCTTTCTGTTATGAAGATATGATCATAAGTTGATTTTCACAAAATGGCGTCTGGATGACGTCACGATGACTTTGAGTCTTTGAAAAGTCAGGCAGTTCTAAGTTAGACTAAGATCTATCATCATTGAAAGATTCATGATTATGGCTTTATTCAGTCTTGAGATATCCTGCGAACAAATTCGAGGAAGAATAATAATAAATAACTAGACTTTAATTCGTCACTTTGACGAATTAGGTGATACGTGCTATTTTGTTATCATGAAAGTGTGCCGATGATGATCTAATGATAATGATCATAAATACGATAAAGACCATGATTAAGAGTGGTATAGCGCCCCCTTCAGGTATTCGATAGAGATTTGTAGAATCAGGATTTCAGAAAAAGTCGCCTAACACGCAAACTAAGAAAATTCTGACATGTCACCTTTAATTGAAATTTTCACTATGATGATGTCATCGAAATGATAAATGATGTACGTCAATATTGTAGATATTTTATTAGCTACACCGTATCAACATTTTGGAGAACACAGAATACCAATAAGCTAGATAGTGCTCAAAGATCAATGTCATAAAGATTCATGATGTGAACGAAATTCACCTTCCTTAGGCATAACATGCAAATTAAGAAAATTCTGAAATGTGGCCTTTAATTGAATTTTGTACTATGATAACGTCAATGAAATAAAAAGTAGTGTGTATAATCGTGAAGGCAATTGCCTCAACTACAAGATACCGCAATTTGGAAGAAAATCGGTCAATATTATGAGAAATACACTAAATTTTCAAAAAATATAATGACGTCATAATATACAATTTTGTATTTTGACTTCCAAGGCCATTATGATGACGTCAAGATGTATTTAATGGCCAGATGAGCTATGAAATCATATCTCCGACTCATACTCTATTAAAATATGAAAAAACTTGGCAGTCCTTATTCATCCCAATGGACTTTTTATAGGCATATTTTTGCCCATATATGCTATGTAATACATGACCTCGCGCGCGCGCGGATATTTATTTTGGACGGACGCTCATTCCGTTATTAATTGTGATAAAGAGATGAACATGGTATAAAAATGCTTGGAAGAATGTGCCAAACATGATGACAAAGAAAATTTGGCGATTATATGTTGCAAAATGCCAGAACGCGCAAAAAACGCGCGCGCATGGGCGTTTTAGTGATTTTTTGTCAAATGCTCCATATGGCTTGAAACGTATGCAAAAAAAATTGGGAATGATTTTGAGCATTTTAAATTTGTGCGCGCACGTAAACGCGCGCACGAACGCGTACGCGCAGATTTGCGCACGTTTTTTTATCTGAAATTGACCGGAAGGATATTGATCTTGTTCATGATAAATATGAATGAAAAATTACTTTCCGTTATGAAGATATGATCATAAGTTGATTTTTACAAAATGGCGTCTGGATGACGCCACGATAATTTTGAGTCCTTGAAAAGTCATGCAGTTCTAAGTTAGACAAAGATCTATCATCATGGCAAGTTTCATGAAAATGGCTTTAGCCATTCTTGAGATATCCTGCGAACAAAATTGAGGAAGAATAATAATAATTTCTTCTATACAGACACAAAATAAATACTAGACTTTAATTCGTCACTTTGACGAATTAGGTGATACGATCTATTTTGTTATCATGAAAGTGTGCCGATGATGATCTCATGATAACGATCTTAAATACGATAAAGACCATGATTAAGAGTGGTATAGCGCCCCCTTCAGGTATTCGATAGAGAGTTGTATCATGAGGATTTCAGAAAAAGTTGCCTAACACGCTACCTAAGAAAATTCTGACATGTCGCCTTTATTTGAAATTTTCACTATGATGATGTCATCGTAATGATAAATGATGTACGTCAATATTGTAGATAATTTATTAGCTACACCGTATCAAAATTTTGGAGAACATAGAGTACAAATAAGCTAAATAGTGCTCAAAGATCAATGTCATGAAGATTCATGATGTGAACGAAATTCACCTTCCTTAGGCATAACAGGCAAATTAGGAAAATTCTAAAATGTGGCCTTTAATTGAATTTTGTACTATGATGACGTCAATAAAATCAAAAGCAGTGTGTATTGATCTTGTAGGCAATTGCCTAAGCTACAAGATACTGCAATTTGGAAGAAAATCAGTCAATATTATAAGAAATACACTAAATTTTCCATAAATATAATGACGTCATAATATGCAATTTTGTATTTTGACTTTCAAGGCCATTATGATGACGTCAAGATGTATTTAATGGCCTAATAAGATATGAAATCATATCTCCGACTCATACTCAATCTAAATGTGAAAAAAATTTGGCAGTCCTTATTCATCCCAATGGACTTTTTATAGGCATGTTTTTGCCCATATATACTATGTAATACATGAGCTCGCGCACACGGATATTTATCTTGAACGGACGCTCATTCCGTTATTAATAGTGATAAAGAGATGAACATGGTATCAAAATGCTTGGAAAAATGTGCCAAACATGATGACAGAGAAAATTTGGCGATTATATGTTGCAAAATGCCAGAACGCGCAAAAAACGCGCGCGCATGCACGTTTGAGTGATTTTTTGTCAAATGCTCCATATGGCTTGAAACGTATGCAAAAAAATTTGGGAATGATTTGGAGCATTTTAAATTTTTGCGCGCACGTAACCGCGCGCACGAACGCGTACGCGCGGATTTGCGCACGTTTTTTTATCTGAAATCGACCGGAAGGATATTGATCTTATTCATGATAAATATGAATGAAAAATTACTTTCCGTTATAAAGATATGATCATAAGTTGATTTTCACAAAATGGCGCCTGGATGACGTCACGATAATTTTGAGTCTTTGAAAAGTCATGCAGTTCTAAGTTAGACTAAGATCTATCATCATGGCAAGTTTCATGATAATGGCTTAAGCCATTCTTGAGATATTCTGCGAACAAAATTGAGGAAGAATAATAATAATTTCTTCTATACAGACACAAAATAAATACTAGACTTTAATTCGTCACTTTGACGAATTAGGTGATACGTATGCTCATGTGTAACATAATGAAGAACGCATTTTCACGATTTATCTTTCGTTTACTACTCCATTATGGTCTATTCATGAGTCAAGTTTCAACTGTAGGGCAGAGGGAGACAGACCAAGTTAATAAGAGGGAGGCAAGGCAAGGCAAGATAGAGAGAGAGAGAGAGAGGGAGAGGGTGAAAGAGAAGAGAGATAGATAGATGCAGAGACAGACCAAAAAAGGAGAGGGGCAGAACATGAGCGGAAGAGGGAAAAGAGCAAGAGAGAGAGAGAGAGGAGAGAGATAGATAGATGCAATTGAGAACAATGCCTTCCAGATGACCATGAATAAAAGTGGTATAGCGCCCCCTTCAGGTATTCGATTGAGGATTGTTATATATAATAATTGACATGTCACCTATGTTTGAATTTTTGACTATGATAACGTCATGATAATTCTTAGATAGTCTTCATAATTATTGTGGAAACTTGTTTCAGCTACAACATACTCAAAAATCAACAAAATCCAAGCAGAAATAACGGCGATATTGCTCGCAAAAGACAGGAATGTAGACTCCAGATTTGAGAAAAAAGTCACCTCCCATAGGGATTACATGCAAAAAGTAATGGATTAGGTGAAAATAGGGAAATAATAACGTAAAAAGGGTTGTTTATGACATTATTTGCGATTCTACGTGTTTAAATAATCAAAGGAGATGGTACAGTGAAGGTCAAAAGGAAAAAAAAAGTGAAGAAAAAAATTGTTGGAGACACCCGGACTCGAACCACGGATCTCGAGGTTGGAAGTCAAGTGCGTTACCGATATACCAAAACATCTCCCATAGCGATTACACGTAAACGGGAAATGGAATTCTGAAATCCTACTTTGCAAGTGAAATATAAGCATGATCCCGGCATCTAATCGAAAAATAAAGGGCACACTTGTGATAGCTCATTTTCTCAACTACAACATATCCGAAGCTCAGCGAAAACGAAGCTAAAACAACGGAGATTTTGCTCGCGAAACACAGGAGTGTAGAATCCAGTTTTGAGAAAAAGTCATGTCCCATAGAGAATACACGCAAAATGTGAAAAATTGACATGCCTCCTTTAATCGCAAAAATACACCATGATACTTTTGTCAAAAATAAAAATTGTGAATACTGCATTTGTAGAAAATTTTCTCACCTAAAACATATCAAAATTTGAAAGAAAATTAATCGATATCGACAGAGATACAATCAATTTTCCAAAAATATGCTGACGTCATAATATGCAAATTGAAATTTTGAGTTTGGAGGCCATTATGATGATGTCATGAGTTACTTGAGGATCAAATGAGACATGAAATCATATCTCCGACTCATAATCTATCGAAATATGAAAAAAATATTGGGATTTCCTATCTATTCTAAAGAGTTACAATTAATTTTATATAGGCATGTTTTTGCCCATGTATTGTGGATAAAGATAACGCAAATCCGCGCGTGCTGTCAACTTTGACGGACGCTCATTGTGTTAATAAAAGGTGAACAAATTATCAAAATGCTTGGAAAAATGTACCAAATATGATGACAGAAAAAAATCGGCGATTCTATGTTGCAAAATGCCAGTACGCGCGAAAACGCGCGCGCATGCACGTGCGCGTAATTTTTTTATCAAATGCTCCATATGGCCTGAAACGTATGTAAAAAAAATTTGGGATGATTTGGAGCATTTTTTAAAATTTCGCGCGCGTAAACGCGCGGACAAAAGCGTACGCGCATTTTTGCGCGCATTTTTTGACCTGAAATTGATCGGACCGATATTGACCTTGATCATGATAAATATGAATGAGAAATGGATTTCCGTTTTGAAGATATGATCATAAGTTGATTTTCACAAAATGGCGCCTGGATGACGTCACGATAATTTTGAGTCTTTGAAAAGTCACGCAGTTCTAAGTTAGATTAAGATCTATCATCATTGAAAGTTTCATGACAATGGCTTTATTCAATCTTGAGATATCCTGCGAACAAATTCGAGGAAGAATAATAATAAATAATAATAAATAAATAACAATCTTGACGAAATCAAAAGGTGATACGTAGACTTCGTTACGTATCACCTAACTAGACTTTAATTCGTCACTTAGACGAATTAGGTGATACGTATGATAATGGTTTACATAACGAATAATGCATTACCAGATATCTTATTATTTTATGAAATGCTTCTCCCATTAAGATATATCCATATGTCAAGATTAAATTGTGTTTCCTTGATCATCATGGATCTAGGGAAGATAGATTGAGACAATATATGACCATTGACCCTGCGCAGTAACCAGTTACACCTTTAACTCTAATTTACATCATGAAGAACACATTTTGACGATTTTATCTTATTTAAAGATATGAAAATTTAATTGATAAATGATTATCATCATTATGATAATGATGATCATGATGATCATGATGAAGATCATGATCATGAGCGGGATCCTGACATCTTATTGAGGGGTGATTTTGATAGCACAAAGTCTCAGCTACAACATACTCAAAAATCAACAAAATCCAAGCAGAAATAACGGCGATATTGCTCGCAAAAGACAGGAATGTAGACTCCAGATTTGAGAAAAAGTCATCTCCCATAGGGATTACACGCAAAAAGTAATGGATTAAGTGAAAATAGGGTAATAATAAAGTAAAAAGGGTTATTTATGACATTATTTGCGATTCTACGTGTTTAAATAATCAAAGGAGATGGTACAGTGAAGGTCAAAAGGAAAAAAAAGTGAAGCAAAAAATTGTTGGAGACACCCGGACTCGAACCAGGGATCTCGAGGTTGGAAGTCAAGTGCGTTACCGATATACCAAAACATCTCCCATAGCGATTACACGTAAACGGGAAATGGAATTCTGAAATCCTACTTTGCAAGTGAAATATGAGCATGATCCCGGCATCTAATCGAAAAATAAAGGGCACACTTGTGATAGCTCATTGTCTCAGCTACAACATATTCGAAGCTCAGCGAAAATGAAGCTAAAACAACGGAGATTTTGCTCGCGAAAGACAGGAGTGTAAAATCCAGTTTTGAGAAAAAGTCATGTCCCATAGAGAATACACGCAAAATGTGAAAAATTGACATGCCTCCTTTAATCGCAAAAATACACCATGATAATTTTGTCCAAAATAAAAATTGTGAATACTGCATTTGTAGAAAAATGTCTCAGCTAGAACATATCAAAATTTGAAAGAAAATTAATCGATATGTACAGAGATACAATCAATTTTCCAAAAATATGCTGACGTCATAATATGCAAATTGAAATTTTGAGTTTGGAGGCCATTATGATGACGTCATAAGTTAATTGAGGATCAAATGAGACATGAAATCATATCTCCGACTCATAATCTATCTAAATATGAAAAAATATTAGGAGTTTTTATCTATTATAAAGAGTTACAATTAATTTTATATGGGCATGTTTTTGCCAATGTATTGTGGATAAAGATAACGCAAATCCGCGCGTGCTGTCAACTTTGACGGACGCTCATTGCGTTAATAAAAGGTGAACAAATTATCAAAATGCTTGGAAAAATGTACCAAATATGATGACAGAAAAAAATCGGCGATTCTATGTTGCAAAATGCCAGTACGCGCGAAAACGCGCGCGCATGGGCGTGTGCGTAATTTTTTTATCAAATGCTCCATATGGCCTGAAACGTATGTAAAAAAAATTTGGGATGATTTAGAGCATTTAAAAAAAATTCGCGCGCGTAAACGCGCGGACAAAAGCGTACGCGCATTTTTGCGCGCATTTTTTGACTTGAAATTGACCAGACGGATATTGATCATATTCATGATAAATATGAATGAAAAATTACTTTCCGTTATGAAGATATGATCATAAGTTGATTTTTACAAAATGGCGCCTGGATGACGTCACGATAATTTTGAGTCTGTGAAAAGTCACGCAGTTCTAAGTTAGACTAAGATCTATCATCATTAAAAGTTTCATGACAATGGCTTTATTCAATCTTGAGATATCCTGCGAACAAAATCGAGGAAGAATAATAAAATAAAAAATAAAGAAAATCTTGACGAAATCAATAGGTGATACGTAGACTTCGTTACGTATCACCTAATAAATAAATAACAATCTTGACGAAATCAAAAGGTGATACGTTGACTTCGTTACGTATCACCTAATGATTCCTTCAAAATTTGCAATTTCAACTTTCGATCGAAAATTTTAACATGATCCCAACATCTGATTAAAAAACAAAGTCACCCTTTTTTATAGCCCATGGTCTCAGCTATAACATACCCAAATTTGGGAGAGAATAGAGCACAAATGAGCGAGATAGTGCTGAAAGATTGATGTGATGTAGATTCATAATGTGAACGAAATTCACCCTCCATAGACATAACACGCAAATGACGAAAATTCTGACATGTGGCCTTTAATTGAATTTTTTTACTATGATGACATCATTAAAATGAAAATTGGTGCAGAATAATCTCAAAGACGATTGCCTCGGCTACAACATATTAAAATCTAGAAGAGAATCGATGAATATTAAGAGAAATACACTAAATTTTCCATAAACATAATGACGTCATAATATGCATTTTTGTATTTTTGACTTCCAAGGCCATTATGATGACGTCAAGATGTACTTAATGGCCAAATGAGATATGAAATCATACCTTCAACTCATACTCTATCTAAATATGATAAAAAATTGGCAGTCCTTATTCATATCAATGGACTTTTTATGGGCATGTTTTTGCCCGTATATGCTATGTATTACAAAAATCGCGCGTGCGGACGGTTATCTTGAACGGACGCCCATTCCGTTATTAATAATGATAAAGAGATAAACTTGGTATCAAATTGTTCGGAAAATTATGAGGAATATCCTGTCAAAAGTTTTTGCGGAGGAATTATTTTTCGTTCGGCCGTGACGAACGAAAACGTCCAAAAATGCGTGTTTTGCGCGATTTTTTATGAAATGCTTATAATGGCCTGAAACGTATGCAAAAAAAATTTAAGACGATTTTGAGCAATTTTAAATTTTACGCGCGCATTAACGCGCGCACCTACGCGTACGCGCATTTTTGCGCGCATTTATTGATCTGAAATTGACCCGACAAATATTGACCTTGATCATGACAAATATGAATGAGAAATGGCTTTCTGTTATGAAGATATGATCATAAGTTGATTTTCACAAAATGGCGTCTGGATGACGTCACGATGATTTTGAGTCTTTGAAAAGTCACGCAGTTCTAAGTTAGACTAAGATCTATCATCATTGAAAGATTCATGATTATGGCTTTATTCAGTCTTGAGATATCCTGCGAACAAATTCGAGGAAGAATAATAATAAATAATAATAAATAAATAACAATCTTGACGAAATCAAAAGGTGATACGTTGACTTCGTTACGTATCACCTAATAATAAATAATAACAATCTTGACGAAATCAAAAGGTGATACGTTGACTTCGTTACGTATCACCTAATGATTCCTTCAAAATTTGCAATTTCAACTTTCGATCGAAAATTGTAACATGATCCCAACATCTGATTAAAAAACAAAGTCACCCTTTTTTATAGCCCATGGTCTCAGCTATAACATACCCAAATTTGGGAGAAAACAGAGCACAAATAAGAAAGATAGTGCTCATAGATGAATGCCATGTAGATTCATGATGTGAACAAAATTCACCTTCCATAGACATAACACGCAAATGACGAAAATTCTGACACGTGGCCTTTAATTGAATTTTTTACTATGATGACATCATTTAAATGAAAATTGGTGTAGAATGATCTCGAAGACGATTGCCTCGGCTACAACATATTAAAATCTAGAAGAGAATCGATGAATATTAAGAGAAATACACTAAATTTTCCATAAACATAATGACGTCATAATATGCATTTTTGTATTTTTGACTTCCAAGGCCATTATGATGACGTCAAGATGTACTTAATGGCCAAATGAGATATGAAATCATACCTTCGACTCATACTCTATCTAAATATGAAAAAAAAATAGGCAGTCCTTATTCATATCATTGGACTTTTTATGGGCATGTTTTTGCCCGTATGTGCTATGTATTACAAAAATCGCGCGTGCGGACGGTTATCTTGAACGGACGCTCATTCCGTTATTAATAGTGATAAAGAGATAAACTTGGTATCAAATTGTTCGGAAAATTATGAGGAATATCCTGTCAAAAGTTTTTGCGGAGGAATTATTTTTCGTTCGGCCGTGACGAACGAAAACGTCCAAAAATGCGTGTTTTGCGCGATTTTTTATGAAATGCTTATTATGGCCTGAAACGTATGCAAAAAAAATTTAAGACGATTTTGAGCAATTTTAAATTTTACGCGCGCATTAACGCGCGCACCTACGCGTACGCGCATTTTTGCGCGCATTTATTGATCTGAAATTGACCCGATAAATATTGACCTTGATCATGACAAATATGAATGAGAAATGGCTTTCTGTTATGAAGATATGATCATAAGTTGATTTTCACAAAATGGCGTCTGGATGACGTCACGATGACTTTGAGTCTTTGAAAAGTCAGGCAGTTCTAAGTTAGACTAAGATCTATCATCATTGAAAGATTCATGATTATGGCTTTATTCAGTCTTGAGATATCCTGCGAACAAATTCGAGGAAGAATAATAATAAATAACTAGACTTTAATTCGTCACTTTGACGAATTAGGTGATACGTGCTATTTTGTTATCATGAAAGTGTGCCGATGATGATCTAATGATAATGATCATAAATACGATAAAGACCATGATTAAGAGTGGTATAGCGCCCCCTTCAGGTATTCGATAGAGATTTGTAGAATCAGGATTTCAGAAAAAGTCGCCTAACACGCAAACTAAGAAAATTCTGACATGTCACCTTTAATTGAAATTTTCACTATGATGATGTCATCGAAATGATAAATGATGTACGTCAATATTGTAGATATTTTATTAGCTACACCGTATCAACATTTTGGAGAACACAGAATACCAATAAGCTAGATAGTGCTCAAAGATCAATGTCATAAAGATTCATGATGTGAACGAAATTCACCTTCCTTAGGCATAACATGCAAATTAAGAAAATTCTGAAATGTGGCCTTTAATTGAATTTTGTACTATGATAACGTCAATGAAATAAAAAGTAGTGTGTATAATCGTGAAGGCAATTGCCTCAACTACAAGATACCGCAATTTGGAAGAAAATCGGTCAATATTATGAGAAATACACTAAATTTTCAAAAAATATAATGACGTCATAATATACAATTTTGTATTTTGACTTCCAAGGCCATTATGATGACGTCAAGATGTATTTAATGGCCAGATGAGCTATGAAATCATATCTCCGACTCATACTCTATTAAAATATGAAAAAACTTGGCAGTCCTTATTCATCCCAATGGACTTTTTATAGGCATATTTTTGCCCATATATGCTATGTAATACATGACCTCGCGCGCGCGCGGATATTTATTTTGGACGGACGCTCATTCCGTTATTAATTGTGATAAAGAGATGAACATGGTATAAAAATGCTTGGAAGAATGTGCCAAACATGATGACAAAGAAAATTTGGCGATTATATGTTGCAAAATGCCAGAACGCGCAAAAAACGCGCGCGCATGGGCGTTTTAGTGATTTTTTGTCAAATGCTCCATATGGCTTGAAACGTATGCAAAAAAAATTGGGAATGATTTTGAGCATTTTAAATTTGTGCGCGCACGTAAACGCGCGCACGAACGCGTACGCGCAGATTTGCGCACGTTTTTTTATCTGAAATTGACCGGAAGGATATTGATCTTGTTCATGATAAATATGAATGAAAAATTACTTTCCGTTATGAAGATATGATCATAAGTTGATTTTTACAAAATGGCGTCTGGATGACGCCACGATAATTTTGAGTCCTTGAAAAGTCATGCAGTTCTAAGTTAGACAAAGATCTATCATCATGGCAAGTTTCATGAAAATGGCTTTAGCCATTCTTGAGATATCCTGCGAACAAAATTGAGGAAGAATAATAATAATTTCTTCTATACAGACACAAAATAAATACTAGACTTTAATTCGTCACTTTGACGAATTAGGTGATACGATCTATTTTGTTATCATGAAAGTGTGCCGATGATGATCTCATGATAACGATCTTAAATACGATAAAGACCATGATTAAGAGTGGTATAGCGCCCCCTTCAGGTATTCGATAGAGAGTTGTATCATGAGGATTTCAGAAAAAGTTGCCTAACACGCTACCTAAGAAAATTCTGACATGTCGCCTTTATTTGAAATTTTCACTATGATGATGTCATCGTAATGATAAATGATGTACGTCAATATTGTAGATAATTTATTAGCTACACCGTATCAAAATTTTGGAGAACATAGAGTACAAATAAGCTAAATAGTGCTCAAAGATCAATGTCATGAAGATTCATGATGTGAACGAAATTCACCTTCCTTAGGCATAACAGGCAAATTAGGAAAATTCTAAAATGTGGCCTTTAATTGAATTTTGTACTATGATGACGTCAATAAAATCAAAAGCAGTGTGTATTGATCTTGTAGGCAATTGCCTAAGCTACAAGATACTGCAATTTGGAAGAAAATCAGTCAATATTATAAGAAATACACTAAATTTTCCATAAATATAATGACGTCATAATATGCAATTTTGTATTTTGACTTTCAAGGCCATTATGATGACGTCAAGATGTATTTAATGGCCTAATAAGATATGAAATCATATCTCCGACTCATACTCAATCTAAATGTGAAAAAAATTTGGCAGTCCTTATTCATCCCAATGGACTTTTTATAGGCATGTTTTTGCCCATATATACTATGTAATACATGAGCTCGCGCACACGGATATTTATCTTGAACGGACGCTCATTCCGTTATTAATAGTGATAAAGAGATGAACATGGTATCAAAATGCTTGGAAAAATGTGCCAAACATGATGACAGAGAAAATTTGGCGATTATATGTTGCAAAATGCCAGAACGCGCAAAAAACGCGCGCGCATGCACGTTTGAGTGATTTTTTGTCAAATGCTCCATATGGCTTGAAACGTATGCAAAAAAATTTGGGAATGATTTGGAGCATTTTAAATTTTTGCGCGCACGTAACCGCGCGCACGAACGCGTACGCGCGGATTTGCGCACGTTTTTTTATCTGAAATCGACCGGAAGGATATTGATCTTATTCATGATAAATATGAATGAAAAATTACTTTCCGTTATAAAGATATGATCATAAGTTGATTTTCACAAAATGGCGCCTGGATGACGTCACGATAATTTTGAGTCTTTGAAAAGTCATGCAGTTCTAAGTTAGACTAAGATCTATCATCATGGCAAGTTTCATGATAATGGCTTAAGCCATTCTTGAGATATTCTGCGAACAAAATTGAGGAAGAATAATAATAATTTCTTCTATACAGACACAAAATAAATACTAGACTTTAATTCGTCACTTTGACGAATTAGGTGATACGTATGCTCATGTGTAACATAATGAAGAACGCATTTTCACGATTTATCTTTCGTTTACTACTCCATTATGGTCTATTCATGAGTCAAGTTTCAACTGTAGGGCAGAGGGAGACAGACCAAGTTAATAAGAGGGAGGCAAGGCAAGGCAAGATAGAGAGAGAGAGAGAGAGGGAGAGGGTGAAAGAGAAGAGAGATAGATAGATGCAGAGACAGACCAAAAAAGGAGAGGGGCAGAACATGAGCGGAAGAGGGAAAAGAGCAAGAGAGAGAGAGAGAGGAGAGAGATAGATAGATGCAATTGAGAACAATGCCTTCCAGATGACCATGAATAAAAGTGGTATAGCGCCCCCTTCAGGTATTCGATTGAGGATTGTTATATATAATAATTGACATGTCACCTATGTTTGAATTTTTGACTATGATAACGTCATGATAATTCTTAGATAGTCTTCATAATTATTGTGGAAACTTGTTTCAGCTACAACATACTCAAAAATCAACAAAATCCAAGCAGAAATAACGGCGATATTGCTCGCAAAAGACAGGAATGTAGACTCCAGATTTGAGAAAAAAGTCACCTCCCATAGGGATTACATGCAAAAAGTAATGGATTAGGTGAAAATAGGGAAATAATAACGTAAAAAGGGTTGTTTATGACATTATTTGCGATTCTACGTGTTTAAATAATCAAAGGAGATGGTACAGTGAAGGTCAAAAGGAAAAAAAAAGTGAAGAAAAAAATTGTTGGAGACACCCGGACTCGAACCACGGATCTCGAGGTTGGAAGTCAAGTGCGTTACCGATATACCAAAACATCTCCCATAGCGATTACACGTAAACGGGAAATGGAATTCTGAAATCCTACTTTGCAAGTGAAATATAAGCATGATCCCGGCATCTAATCGAAAAATAAAGGGCACACTTGTGATAGCTCATTTTCTCAACTACAACATATCCGAAGCTCAGCGAAAACGAAGCTAAAACAACGGAGATTTTGCTCGCGAAACACAGGAGTGTAGAATCCAGTTTTGAGAAAAAGTCATGTCCCATAGAGAATACACGCAAAATGTGAAAAATTGACATGCCTCCTTTAATCGCAAAAATACACCATGATACTTTTGTCAAAAATAAAAATTGTGAATACTGCATTTGTAGAAAATTTTCTCACCTAAAACATATCAAAATTTGAAAGAAAATTAATCGATATCGACAGAGATACAATCAATTTTCCAAAAATATGCTGACGTCATAATATGCAAATTGAAATTTTGAGTTTGGAGGCCATTATGATGATGTCATGAGTTACTTGAGGATCAAATGAGACATGAAATCATATCTCCGACTCATAATCTATCGAAATATGAAAAAAATATTGGGATTTCCTATCTATTCTAAAGAGTTACAATTAATTTTATATAGGCATGTTTTTGCCCATGTATTGTGGATAAAGATAACGCAAATCCGCGCGTGCTGTCAACTTTGACGGACGCTCATTGTGTTAATAAAAGGTGAACAAATTATCAAAATGCTTGGAAAAATGTACCAAATATGATGACAGAAAAAAATCGGCGATTCTATGTTGCAAAATGCCAGTACGCGCGAAAACGCGCGCGCATGCACGTGCGCGTAATTTTTTTATCAAATGCTCCATATGGCCTGAAACGTATGTAAAAAAAATTTGGGATGATTTGGAGCATTTTTTAAAATTTCGCGCGCGTAAACGCGCGGACAAAAGCGTACGCGCATTTTTGCGCGCATTTTTTGACCTGAAATTGATCGGACCGATATTGACCTTGATCATGATAAATATGAATGAGAAATGGATTTCCGTTTTGAAGATATGATCATAAGTTGATTTTCACAAAATGGCGCCTGGATGACGTCACGATAATTTTGAGTCTTTGAAAAGTCACGCAGTTCTAAGTTAGATTAAGATCTATCATCATTGAAAGTTTCATGACAATGGCTTTATTCAATCTTGAGATATCCTGCGAACAAATTCGAGGAAGAATAATAATAAATAATAATAAATAAATAACAATCTTGACGAAATCAAAAGGTGATACGTAGACTTCGTTACGTATCACCTAACTAGACTTTAATTCGTCACTTAGACGAATTAGGTGATACGTATGATAATGGTTTACATAACGAATAATGCATTACCAGATATCTTATTATTTTATGAAATGCTTCTCCCATTAAGATATATCCATATGTCAAGATTAAATTGTGTTTCCTTGATCATCATGGATCTAGGGAAGATAGATTGAGACAATATATGACCATTGACCCTGCGCAGTAACCAGTTACACCTTTAACTCTAATTTACATCATGAAGAACACATTTTGACGATTTTATCTTATTTAAAGATATGAAAATTTAATTGATAAATGATTATCATCATTATGATAATGATGATCATGATGATCATGATGAAGATCATGATCATGAGCGGGATCCTGACATCTTATTGAGGGGTGATTTTGATAGCACAAAGTCTCAGCTACAACATACTCAAAAATCAACAAAATCCAAGCAGAAATAACGGCGATATTGCTCGCAAAAGACAGGAATGTAGACTCCAGATTTGAGAAAAAGTCATCTCCCATAGGGATTACACGCAAAAAGTAATGGATTAAGTGAAAATAGGGTAATAATAAAGTAAAAAGGGTTATTTATGACATTATTTGCGATTCTACGTGTTTAAATAATCAAAGGAGATGGTACAGTGAAGGTCAAAAGGAAAAAAAAGTGAAGCAAAAAATTGTTGGAGACACCCGGACTCGAACCAGGGATCTCGAGGTTGGAAGTCAAGTGCGTTACCGATATACCAAAACATCTCCCATAGCGATTACACGTAAACGGGAAATGGAATTCTGAAATCCTACTTTGCAAGTGAAATATGAGCATGATCCCGGCATCTAATCGAAAAATAAAGGGCACACTTGTGATAGCTCATTGTCTCAGCTACAACATATTCGAAGCTCAGCGAAAATGAAGCTAAAACAACGGAGATTTTGCTCGCGAAAGACAGGAGTGTAAAATCCAGTTTTGAGAAAAAGTCATGTCCCATAGAGAATACACGCAAAATGTGAAAAATTGACATGCCTCCTTTAATCGCAAAAATACACCATGATAATTTTGTCCAAAATAAAAATTGTGAATACTGCATTTGTAGAAAAATGTCTCAGCTAGAACATATCAAAATTTGAAAGAAAATTAATCGATATGTACAGAGATACAATCAATTTTCCAAAAATATGCTGACGTCATAATATGCAAATTGAAATTTTGAGTTTGGAGGCCATTATGATGACGTCATAAGTTAATTGAGGATCAAATGAGACATGAAATCATATCTCCGACTCATAATCTATCTAAATATGAAAAAATATTAGGAGTTTTTATCTATTATAAAGAGTTACAATTAATTTTATATGGGCATGTTTTTGCCAATGTATTGTGGATAAAGATAACGCAAATCCGCGCGTGCTGTCAACTTTGACGGACGCTCATTGCGTTAATAAAAGGTGAACAAATTATCAAAATGCTTGGAAAAATGTACCAAATATGATGACAGAAAAAAATCGGCGATTCTATGTTGCAAAATGCCAGTACGCGCGAAAACGCGCGCGCATGGGCGTGTGCGTAATTTTTTTATCAAATGCTCCATATGGCCTGAAACGTATGTAAAAAAAATTTGGGATGATTTAGAGCATTTAAAAAAATTCGCGCGCGTAAACGCGCGGACAAAAGCGTACGCGCATTTTTGCGCGCATTTTTTGACTTGAAATTGACCAGACGGATATTGATCATATTCATGATAAATATGAATGAAAAATTACTTTCCGTTATGAAGATATGATCATAAGTTGATTTTTACAAAATGGCGCCTGGATGACGTCACGATAATTTTGAGTCTGTGAAAAGTCACGCAGTTCTAAGTTAGACTAAGATCTATCATCATTAAAAGTTTCATGACAATGGCTTTATTCAATCTTGAGATATCCTGCGAACAAAATCGAGGAAGAATAATAAAATAAAAAATAAAGAAAATCTTGACGAAATCAATAGGTGATACGTAGACTTCGTTACGTATCACCTAATAAATAAATAACAATCTTGACGAAATCAAAAGGTGATACGTTGACTTCGTTACGTATCACCTAATGATTCCTTCAAAATTTGCAATTTCAACTTTCGATCGAAAATTTTAACATGATCCCAACATCTGATTAAAAAACAAAGTCACCCTTTTTTATAGCCCATGGTCTCAGCTATAACATACCCAAATTTGGGAGAGAATAGAGCACAAATGAGCGAGATAGTGCTGAAAGATTGATGTGATGTAGATTCATAATGTGAACGAAATTCACCCTCCATAGACATAACACGCAAATGACGAAAATTCTGACATGTGGCCTTTAATTGAATTTTTTTACTATGATGACATCATTAAATGAAAATTGGTGCAGAATAATCTCAAAGACGATTGCCTCGGCTACAACATATTAAAATCTAGAAGAGAATCGATGAATATTAAGAGAAATACACTAAATTTTCCATAAACATAATGACGTCATAATATGCATTTTTGTATTTTTGACTTCCAAGGCCATTATGATGACGTCAAGATGTACTTAATGGCCAAATGAGATATGAAATCATACCTTCAACTCATACTCTATCTAAATATGATAAAAAATTGGCAGTCCTTATTCATATCAATGGACTTTTTATGGGCATGTTTTTGCCCGTATATGCTATGTATTACAAAAATCGCGCGTGCGGACGGTTATCTTGAACGGACGCCCATTCCGTTATTAATAATGATAAAGAGATAAACTTGGTATCAAATTGTTCGGAAAATTATGAGGAATATCCTGTCAAAAGTTTTTGCGGAGGAATTATTTTTCGTTCGGCCGTGACGAACGAAAACGTCCAAAAATGCGTGTTTTGCGCGATTTTTTATGAAATGCTTATAATGGCCTGAAACGTATGCAAAA
Source organism: Strongylocentrotus droebachiensis (assembly GCA_035222895.1). NCBI lineage: Eukaryota > Metazoa > Echinodermata > Echinoidea > Camarodonta > Strongylocentrotidae > Strongylocentrotus > Strongylocentrotus droebachiensis. Next base: position 35,596 of record JAVYIG010014169.1, read on the forward strand.
AAAATTTAAGACGATTTTGAGCAATTTTAAATTTTACGCGCGCATTAACGCGCGCACCTACGCGTACGCGCATTTTTGCGCGCATTTATTGATCTGAAATTGACCCGACAAATATTGACCTTGATCATGACAAATATGAATGAGAAATGGCTTTCTGTTATGAAGATATGATCATAAGTTGATTTTCACAAATGGCGTCTGGATGACGTCACGATGATTTTGAGTCTTTGAAAAGTCACGCAGTTCTAAGTTAGACTAAGATCTATCATCATTGAAAGATTCATGATTATGGCTTTATTCAGTCTTGAGATATCCTGCGAACAAATTCGAGGAAGAATAATAATAAATAATAATAAATAAATAACAATCTTGACGAAATCAAAAGGTGATACGTTGACTTCGTTACGTATCACCTAATAATAAATAATAACAATCTTGACGAAATCAAAAGGTGATACGTTGACTTCGTTACGTATCACCTAATGATTCCTTCAAAATTTGCAATTTCAACTTTCGATCGAAAATTGTAACATGATCCCAACATCTGATTAAAAACAAAGTCACCCTTTTTTATAGCCCATGGTCTCAGCTATAACATACCCAAATTTGGGAGAAAACAGAGCACAAATAAGAAAGATAGTGCTCATTAGATGAATGCCATGTAGATTCATGATGTGAACAAAATTCACCTTCCATAGACATAACACGCAAATGACGAAAATTCTGACACGTGGCCTTTAATTGAATTTTTTACTATGATGACATCATTTAAATGAAAATTGGTGTAGAATGATCTCGAAGACGATTGCCTCGGCTACAACATATTAAAATCTAGAAGAGAATCGATGAATATTAAGAGAAATACACTAAATTTTCCATAAACATAATGACGTCATAATATGCATTTTTGTATTTTTGACTTCCAAGGCCATTATGATGACGTCAAGATGTACTTAATGGCCAAATGAGATATGAAATCATACCTTCGACTCATACTCTATCTAAATATGAAAAAAAAATAGGCAGTCCTTATTCATATCATTGGACTTTTTATGGGCATGTTTTTGCCCGTATGTGCTATGTATTACAAAAATCGCGCGTGCGGACGGTTATCTTGAACGGACGCTCATTCCGTTATTAATAGTGATAAAGAGATAAACTTGGTATCAAATTGTTCGGAAAATTATGAGGAATATCCTGTCAAAAGTTTTTGCGGAGGAATTATTTTTCGTTCGGCCGTGACGAACGAAAACGTCCAAAAATGCGTGTTTTGCGCGATTTTTTATGAAATGCTTATTATGGCCTGAAACGTATGCAAAAAAAATTTAAGACGATTTTGAGCAATTTTAAATTTACGCGCGCATTAACGCGCGCACCTACGCGTACGCGCATTTTTGCGCGCATTTATTGATCTGAAATTGACCCGATAAATATTGACCTTGATCATGACAAATATGAATGAGAAATGGCTTTCTGTTATGAAGATATGATCATAAGTTGATTTTCACAAAATGGCGTCTGGATGACGTCACGATGACTTTGAGTCTTTGAAAAGTCAGGCAGTTCTAAGTTAGACTAAGATCTATCATCATTGAAAGATTCATGATTATGGCTTTATTCAGTCTTGAGATATCCTGCGAACAAATTCGAGGAAGAATAATAATAAATAACTAGACTTTAATTCGTCACTTTGACGAATTAGGTGATACGTGCTATTTTGTTATCATGAAAGTGTGCCGATGATGATCTAATGATAATGATCATAAATACGATAAAGACCATGATTAAGAGTGGTATAGCGCCCCCTTCAGGTATTCGATAGAGATTTGTAGAATCAGGATTTCAGAAAAAGTCGCCTAACACGCAAACTAAGAAAATTCTGACATGTCACCTTTAATTGAAATTTTCACTATGATGATGTCATCGAAATGATAAATGATGTACGTCAATATTGTAGATATTTTATTAGCTACACCGTATCAACATTTTGGAGAACACAGAATACCAATAAGCTAGATAGTGCTCAAAGATCAATGTCATAAAGATTCATGATGTGAACGAAATTCACCTTCCTTAGGCATAACATGCAAATTAAGAAAATTCTGAAATGTGGCCTTTAATTGAATTTTGTACTATGATAACGTCAATGAAATAAAAAGTAGTGTGTATAATCGTGAAGGCAATTGCCTCAACTACAAGATACCGCAATTTGGAAGAAAATCGGTCAATATTATGAGAAATACACTAAATTTTCAAAAAATATAATGACGTCATAATATACAATTTTGTATTTTGACTTCCAAGGCCATTATGATGACGTCAAGATGTATTTAATGGCCAGATGAGCTATGAAATCATATCTCCGACTCATACTCTATTAAAATATGAAAAAACTTGGCAGTCCTTATTCATCCCAATGGACTTTTTATAGGCATATTTTTGCCCATATATGCTATGTAATACATGACCTCGCGCGCGCGCGGATATTTATTTTGGACGGACGCTCATTCCGTTATTAATTGTGATAAAGAGATGAACATGGTATAAAAATGCTTGGAAGAATGTGCCAAACATGATGACAAAGAAAATTTGGCGATTATATGTTGCAAAATGCCAGAACGCGCAAAAAACGCGCGCGCATGGGCGTTTTAGTGATTTTTTGTCAAATGCTCCATATGGCTTGAAACGTATGCAAAAAAAATTGGGAATGATTTTGAGCATTTTAAATTTGTGCGCGCACGTAAACGCGCGCACGAACGCGTACGCGCAGATTTGCGCACGTTTTTTTATCTGAAATTGACCGGAAGGATATTGATCTTGTTCATGATAAATATGAATGAAAATTACTTTCCGTTATGAAGATATGATCATAAGTTGATTTTTACAAAATGGCGTCTGGATGACGCCACGATAATTTTGAGTCCTTGAAAAGTCATGCAGTTCTAAGTTAGACAAAGATCTATCATCATGGCAAGTTTCATGAAAATGGCTTTAGCCATTCTTGAGATATCCTGCGAACAAAATTGAGGAAGAATAATAATAATTTCTTCTATACAGACACAAAATAAATACTAGACTTTAATTCGTCACTTTGACGAATTAGGTGATACGATCTATTTTGTTATCATGAAAGTGTGCCGATGATGATCTCATGATAACGATCTTAAATACGATAAAGACCATGATTAAGAGTGGTATAGCGCCCCCTTCAGGTATTCGATAGAGAGTTGTATCATGAGGATTTCAGAAAAAGTTGCCTAACACGCTACCTAAGAAAATTCTGACATGTCGCCTTTATTTGAAATTTTCACTATGATGATGTCATCGTAATGATAAATGATGTACGTCAATATTGTAGATAATTTATTAGCTACACCGTATCAAAATTTTGGAGAACATAGAGTACAAATAAGCTAAATAGTGCTCAAAGATCAATGTCATGAAGATTCATGATGTGAACGAAATTCACCTTCCTTAGGCATAACAGGCAAATTAGGAAAATTCTAAAATGTGGCCTTTAATTGAATTTTGTACTATGATGACGTCAATAAAATCAAAAGCAGTGTGTATTGATCTTGTAGGCAATTGCCTAAGCTACAAGATACTGCAATTTGGAAGAAAATCAGTCAATATTATAAGAAATACACTAAATTTTCCATAAATATAATGACGTCATAATATGCAATTTTGTATTTTGACTTTCAAGGCCATTATGATGACGTCAAGATGTATTTAATGGCCTAATAAGATATGAAATCATATCTCCGACTCATACTCAATCTAAATGTGAAAAAAATTTGGCAGTCCTTATTCATCCCAATGGACTTTTTATAGGCATGTTTTTGCCCATATATACTATGTAATACATGAGCTCGCGCACACGGATATTTATCTTGAACGGACGCTCATTCCGTTATTAATAGTGATAAAGAGATGAACATGGTATCAAAATGCTTGGAAAAATGTGCCAAACATGATGACAGAGAAAATTTGGCGATTATATGTTGCAAAATGCCAGAACGCGCAAAAAACGCGCGCGCATGCACGTTTGAGTGATTTTTTGTCAAATGCTCCATATGGCTTGAAACGTATGCAAAAAAATTTGGGAATGATTTGGAGCATTTTAAATTTTTTGCGCGCACGTAACCGCGCGCACGAACGCGTACGCGCGGATTTGCGCACGTTTTTTTATCTGAAATCGACCGGAAGGATATTGATCTTATTCATGATAAATATGAATGAAAAATTACTTTCCGTTATAAAGATATGATCATAAGTTGATTTTCACAAAATGGCGCCTGGATGACGTCACGATAATTTTGAGTCTTTGAAAAGTCATGCAGTTCTAAGTTAGACTAAGATCTATCATCATGGCAAGTTTCATGATAATGGCTTAAGCCATTCTTGAGATATTCTGCGAACAAAATTGAGGAAGAATAATAATAATTTCTTCTATACAGACACAAAATAAATACTAGACTTTAATTCGTCACTTAGACGAATTAGGTGATACGTATGACATTGGTTTACATAACGTAGAATGCATTACACGATATCATATTATTTTAGAAAATGCTCCTCCCATTATGATCTATCCATATGTCAAGTTTTAATTGTGTCGATCCCTTGATCATTATGGATCTAGGGAAGATAGATTGAGACAGTATATGACAATTGACTCTGTGCAGTAACCAGTTACACCTTTGACTCTAATTTACATGATGAAGAACGCAATTTGACGATTTTATCTTCTTCAAAGAAATGAAAATGTAATTGATAAATAAGAGCTCATGCCTGAATAATTAAAAGTGAATAGTGTATGACGTCACGGTGTCCCGGCGTAAATGAAAAGTCAAAATAAATAAGGGAATACATTAGCGATCATTTTGAGTTGTCGACAAGAGATTCGCTAGTTGCTTGAAAATAAATCTTTAAATATTGGATGGATATATATTGTCACTGTATAAAGAATGTAGATTAGAGGGATATTGATCTGTTAGTCTTTCTCGAAGGCTTATCAATTAAAGGAATACAAAAAATTGAATGTATTGCGCTCAAGAAATTATCTACAAAATTGCCAATAAATTTCACGAGATCAATGTTAAAATCTCCCATTATATAAACCTGTTTATGTTCAGTATAAGTTTTCTGTAAAAAAAATTCAAAGACAGGGATGAAATCATTGATATTTGATTGAGGTTTCCTATATATGACACCTACAATAATATTCTTATGTCTCGGCAAGTTGCTTTTAATAAACAGTGATTCATAATTGTATGATGGGTATAATATAAATATATCATTGCGTATTTCATATTCAAAGTTGTCAGCGACCAATAGACCAACAGCTCCACCCTTTTCTTCTTGGCGACTAGAATGTATAAATGAATAACCAAACACATTGAATAATAGTGGCGTACTGTCATTAATCAAAGTTTCAAAGAAATCTATAAATAAAGTACAGATAAAATTGGATAAAGCATTAAAATGTATGTTTAAAATACGGGAATTAAAATGTAAAATACTAAAATGATAGTCAATGTTACTGAATTCAGTCGTAAAATCCTTATCAATATAATATTTACAGTTCAGAAACTAATGAAATGAAACTCATCTTCTTTTTCGGATAAATAGTTTAAATAATTGATATCTGTGTAAGTATCTGTAGTATTACTACCAAATATTAAATGAAGTTCGTCATTATTCAAGTCTTGAATAGGAAATGAAGAATGAGTACAGAGTGGGTTATTAATGTAGACAAATGCTTATGTTCCCTATAACGCTCATTTCATGTATTTTAGTACCGGAGAAAAAAAGAAGTCAGTCACTCACTAGTGTCTGACAGTAAAGTCTAGAAAGTAGAAGTGTTTCCTTACATAATTTGAATACAAGGACACTACTAACGTTTAAGTTTCACAAATAGGACATACGTGACATAATTCATCATTTCAACATTCAATTGAAAATTGTGACATGATCCCATCATCTGATCGAAAAACTAAAAGCACCGTTTTTATAGCCATGGTCTCAGCTATAACATATCCAAATTTGGGAGAAAACAAAGCACAAATGAGCGAGATAGTGCTGAAAGATGGATGCGATGTAGATTCATAGTGTGGACAAAATTCACCCTCCATAGACATAACACGCAAATGACGAAAATTTTGACATGTGGCCTTTATTGAATTTTTGACTATGATGACATCATTTAAATGAAAATTGGTGTAAACTGATCTCAAAGACGATTGCCTCGGCTACAACATATTAAAATCTAGAAGAGAATCGATGAATATTAAGAGAAATACACTAAATTGTCCATAAACATAATGACGTCATAATATGCATTTTTGTATTTTTGACTTCCAAGGCCATTATGATGACGTCAAGATGTACTTAATGGCCAAATGAGATATGAAATCATACCTTCGACTCATACTCTATCTAAATATGGAAAACAAATTGGCAGTCCTTATTCATATCAATGGACTTTTTATGGGCATGTTTTTGCCCATATACGCTATGTAATACAAAAATCGCGCGTGCGGACGGTTATCTTGAACGGACGCTCATTCCGTTATTAATAGTGATAAAGAGATAAACTTGGTATCAAATTGTTCGGAAAATTATGAGGAATATTCGGTCAAAAGCTTTTGCGGAGAAATTATTTTTCGTTCGGCCGTGACGAACGAAAACGTCCAAAAATGCGTGTTTTGCGCGATTTTTTATGAAATGCTTATAATGGCCTGAAACGTATGCAAAAAAAATTTAAGACGATTTTGAGCAATTTTGAATTTTACGCGCGCATTAACGCGCGCACCTACGCGTACGCGCATTTTTGCGCGCATTTATTGATCTGAAATTGACCCGACAAATATTGACCTTGATTATGACAAATATGAATGAGAAATGGCTTTCTGTTATGAAGATATGATCATAAGTTGATTTTCACAAAATGGCGTCTGGATGACGTCACGATGACTTTGAGTCTTTGAAAAGTCACGCAGTTCTAAGTTAGACTAAGATCTATCACCATGGCAAGTTTCATGACAATGGCTTTATTCAATCTTGAGATATCCTGCGAACAAAATCGAGGAAGAATAATAAAAGAAAAAAAAAAAAAAAAGAAAATCTTGACGAAATCAATAGGTGATACGTTGACTTCGTTACGTATCACCTAACTAGACTTTAATTCGTCACTTTGACGAATTAGGTGATACGTATGCTCATGTGTAACATAATGAAGAACGCATTTTCACGATTTATCTTTCGTTTACTACTCCATTATGGTCTATTCATGAGTCAAGTTTCAACTGTAGGGCAGAGGGAGACAGACCAAGTTAATAAGAGGGAGGCAAGGCAAGGCAAGATAGAGAGAGAGAGAGAGAGGGAGAGGGTGAAAGAGAAGAGAGATAGATAGATGCAGAGACAGACCAAAAAAGGAGAGGGGCAGAACATGAGCGGAAGAGGGAAAAGAGCAAGAGAGAGAGA